>JAGDQP010019471.1:766-18710 GCA_022664845.1 Lepisma saccharinum
AACCCCGTACATTTGGTCTTCCGGACCTATATACAAAGTTTCAAGGTCCTCGGACCATTTTCAAATTTCAAATTTCAAAACGTTCAAACCTTGAACCCTCCTTGTTACCACTACGTACATTCTGAACCCGTTTGCTATCGTTCCTCCATGCATTAACATTAACTACAAGTGTACATGATTCACTTGTCCATTTCCCCCAACTTTTGAAAAATTCGAACCAAGCTAACGCGAATTCAAGTCAACCTACGTTCTACTATCACCTCTGTTCTTTAAGATTGGTAATTGCAGCCGGTCTTGTGAAACATTCCAGCCAGCTACCATCCTTTCTCTTCCTACTTTTTTTTTTTTAAAGAAATCGTTTTGTGCACCACAGATAAGCCGTCTCTACGACCATCTTTCTAAAGAAAGGTACCGCTCTTAGAATTGCATGATGGATTATCATCCTAAGTGACATCGCTTCTAGTCCTACCATACGAGACAATTGTAGGCATTGAATATGCTTGACAACACCAGTAATTTCAAATCATCTGTCATTCCATTATATACCATGACCAACCGTTATGGCTAGTAGCTTCTTAACATCATGTATTGTTACGCAGCTTCTACCGTGTCATCCATCATACAACTCTTAACAATACTGCTGACAGCTACTGTTAAAAGTCACAAGCTTAGCCCATTCAACCATCACGCAGAATCATTTATTAGTCCCACATCATAAATCCTCACATTGTGTCCAATATTCTTACATGTCAGGTAGACATCGTCTTTTAAAGGATTATCCATTTCTCTATTTCAAAAGGCACGCACAGATTGGGCTCGCCTTTTCCTTCTACCATTGTTCAAGCAGAGATTCAAAGCGTTCTTTCAAATCTTTATTATCCACCTTTTCATGCCTAGTTCTATAACAAGTCCAAATCATACGTACATGCTTCATCCGTCAAGCCTTGTCACTTGCCCCGCTGACAATCGTTCTATCATTCTATAGAAATTCAAAGCGCTCAGTTAAATTAAAACCCGTTCTTACATCCTTTCCTAAACCATGAGTCGTTCGCATTGTCATATTTCATCCGAAACATTAATTCTCCTCTGAGACCTTAATCTTGTCATTGAAGCTCATGTCCTTTTCAAACACAACTGCCTTCCTAACACCGCTTTGTCCAGATAACGCACCCAATAAACCATTCGTCATTCTCAACGTCTGATATTAAAGTATTCGTCTCATTCTAAGGTCACGTCTAGTTATATTCATGTCTTACAGGTACATGGACATCATCCATCAACCAATGCTAGCATCTAACGAACCCATTGTAACATTAATCTTTACAAAACCTATCGCAATCTCTCTTCATCTGACTTTCGTCGTGGTCAACTGACTGCCTTGTCGCAAGTGAGCAGCTAAGCCGATTACACCTTCACGTACGACCTTCCCAATGAATAAAAGGCATTAAACCAAGTAAAAGAAAGATGGCAAAATTCCTTTGTTCAACAAAACATTGTAAAGTCTTCTATGCCCTAGTATATCGTCACCCACCATTGTAGCGGCACCGCTTTGTTCATGTCAAACCGACAGCACCTGTCAAAAGTGACGAGATAAGCCGATTAAAACGTCAAGCAGAACCATTTATCATCCTCACATCATTAATCTCTCCATTGTGTACAATAATCCTACATGACAGGTGAACATGGCCGTTTTGCGAACAATAGAGGCGGTATTACAAAGGGCACCCATAAAGTGTCTCCCTATCTACTTTGCTTAATATGCAAGTTAGATTTAAGAGATTATCATTATAACATTAGGTTATTATGACAATATCAAGGGAAAGATTGCCAACATACGAGAAGAAACATTTACAGATATTTATCGATTTGTCTGGATATAACTGAAATAAAGATTACTTCAATAGAAACATGAATAAACATTATTATTGATTTAATATGATTTTTATATTCTGCTGAGAACTGAATTGACCGTTGGAAAACATAATACATATTACTTATCGTGTATGATATATGTATTATTCTAGGTGAATGTAGAAATAAATCATTGCCTTTCAAGCAATGGTTGGGTGATGCTAAAAATATATCATTATAGGCTTATAATAAAAGTTCCTGACAATATATATAAGAAAATTAATAAATGTACTACTTTGTGTTTGGTTACTTCGCGGATCCTTACAGATATAAGAACCAGCTGGTCAAAACGCCTGACCTAGATCAGTGTTTTTTTTTAACCTTTTAATACTCAAGTTCGGCAAACTACAGGGAAACATTTTCGAGGATCACAAAGATGTCTGTAAGTTAGAGGTTTATTTGACGTTCAAATGATACCAACAAACCTTCAGATTGTAATTACTTCAATCTCAATTTCGGAAGGTCGGAATATACAAATTAAGTGTTAAATATATAATTGTATTAATTTCCTGAGGACCAGTATAATAGTATTGCGGGCTGGTATCGGTGCGCGGACCGGTGCCTTAGACCACATGGCTTGCTAATGAGTTGTCACTAGAATTCAAGCTATATTTTTACGTATCGGCAGGTTTACATTTCATATAAAAAAAATCAAATTTTTTTTTCTGTTTTTTTTACGTTTCTAATAATTTTATTGGTTTTATTGATAATTGTTAACCAACCATTAGATTTTCACTGTATAACATATCACAGGGTTTTTAACACGTTTGCTATGTATTAAAATATAAAGTTTGCAGTGTGTAACATTGAATTTCGTGTGACGTAATTGATAGATGGGAATTTAAGTTCGAGTCTAATGAGGATGTGTATTAGTTATTACCATACCACACAAGACACTTCATATACGTGTGTTTAACTCTATCCAAAATTTGTCTCATTTCCGTTATCTCATCTCGGGGAATTCCATATTAATACTAGTGCATCCAGAACAGGAAATCTTTTGTGTAATTATTCATTGTCGGAAGACGGGAGATCCCCTTTCAGGAGGTAATGCGTCAAATGATTTATAAAGGTTGATCATCCATCATTGTTTACAGGGTGCATTCTGGCTCTATCTCTCTTTGTATACATGTGTGAAAAGAGAGAGAGAGAAAGAGAGAGAGAGAGAGAGACAGACAGAGATTTATATAAGAGGAAGAATGAATGAAACTGCAATTTATAAATCTCGCATTGGGAGCATCGTCCTAAAATGGTATTAAGCCAAAGCGAACATAGTGATATATTCGTTCACGAATGGATACTAGAGTTCGTGTACGTTGCTATTTGTTACTCGTAGAAGATTAAAACAATGTAAAGTTTACATAGTTGAATCTTGTATCACGTTTGCATTTTAGAGTAATGTCTATTTGATTTATTCGAAGAAATTTATTTGATTTATTTCGTAACGACTAGCAAGTATAAACGACTCAATTACAAGTTCCTACAAATAGTCAAAACCTTATAGTAATAACGTTGCAATAACAAAAATAAAACACAAAATATAACTAACAGCAAGCACACTCAATTTTAACAACATACTCAATTTTATATTCTACATAACGCAGTTAAATTTTGAGGACAAATCGCTCTCTTTTGAACATAAAATGCCTAACGGACGATTGTTTTCAGTTTTGTTCTTCTTACACCTTAGAAGTTCTGATTGACAGATGTATTTTTTTTACTTAGAAGTGCCAGAAGGAAGGGCGTCGGCAGGCAGGAGCAAAGGGGCACTTGCCCCCCCCCCCCTGGATTTAAGATTTTATACCAAATACTATTATATTTTCATATATTTGATTATGTTTTTATGCTTGTCACTGCATGCATTCCATAAGAAACTATTTCAGATTCTCCCGTTACATTTCCTCAACCATAATTATTTCAATGTATACAATTACAAGTACGCCAATTTATACCCACCAAACAAACTATGTAAAAACATCGAAAGTAAAAACACAACTCTTTAATGAAGTTGAAGCAGTTCCTCTAAAAAGTCAATAAAAAAGAAGTGTCTCTCACTCTCTCTCTCTCTCTCTCTCTATCTCTCTCTCTCTCTCTCACCCACACACACACTTTCACACACGCGCACGTTTCTATATAACGTTTAAAAAGTATTTGAAAGCCAATCGTAAGATACACATTCTATAAAAATAATTTTAACTTCTAAGAATACCGAACAAATTAAAAAAAAACACTAAAATTTTGAAAAGCGACTCATGTAACCTTAACATTAATGAAATGAACTACTTTATTTTGAAACTAATTCTTTTAGCCGCGATATTTGAAGGTCACTAACTTAATTCGGCATTGCCCAGGACTTCAAATTTGTCATCAGTAACAAATATTTTCAAATTAAAAATTACTTTATATTTGATAGATATTCTTGAGAATTATCTAACCATTTTTTTCTAAAATGCTGTTGTTGATTGTGATTTGTCCATTACTATTTAACTTTATATATTTTTAAAAATTGAGTCTGATTCCCAAGGGCTCTCAAAGCAAATCTGAATTTGCATTTCTGAAAGGTCTTTAGATAATTTTGGTTCAAGCCGAATGGATGATGCTGGAAGAATGCAGAATAGAAAGTTTAAATAGCAACCCTTTTGTTCGATAGGAATTCTTGCACATAAATTATATATTAATGTTGTTAAAATATGCTATTTCTGTTATCTTCGCCATCCAACACAAGATTTGATAAAAGTGCGCTTACTCACCGTTTTTAATTTGCCTGAATTATTGAAAGTCCTCTATGACTGTCCATGTTGTGCCATCACGGCTTGTGGGACTTCCAAGTATCTAATTGTCATTGATAACACCATACTAATTTCCATTGTAATGAACAACAATCTCTAACATGCAGGCCTTTGACGATCCTGACTATTCGAACAGGTTGGATATGTCAGTATTCGGTGTTACTGAGAAGTCACTGTTAAAAAATTGTGTACTGTGTTCTGAGTTCAGATTCCATTACGTTAATTTGAAAATTATGATGTTTTCAATTTTTTGTTTGAAATGATTTTATATCGTTCAGCAAACTATTAGGAAGTAGTTCTCCCCTAGCAAGCAGGAAGGAAATAAGGTTTCGCGGAAGTATCACTAGATGCATGGGAATTTCCACCTTTCCATAAACGGCGAATTTTGTACACTCCAAAAATTGATGGTGACTGTTAATTAAACTCTTTTCGGTGTTCCGAGGAGACCAACACTTGTTTTGTTAACACCGTTTGTTCTGTGATTTCGGTGATTCAGCACTATGATAACACTAATATTTTGTTGAATCAGCTTTGAAAGCATATCCATTGTGTTTCAGTCACCGAAATCAACAATACGTTGTTGTGTTTATTTAACACAAACAAGTGATGGTCGCCCTGGGATACCAAAAAGTCTTTACACAACCATAGCGTGCTGCGTACTTTCTTGTTTTGCCATTACAAACTATAGTGCTATTAGGAGAAAACCCTAACTAACCAGAAAATTATGTTTAATAAAATTGTACGCCTATAAATTAAATTTAACTTATCTTAAGAAAATAGTAAACTGTATCTAATGAACGCTCTGTAATCGTATCTAATAAATAACTGCGTATACCTTTCTCCTCTTTATGATTCATCTCTAAATTTCTCCCATGTATGTGACAGTGACTCACACACACACACACACAAGCATATATAATGTTCTTTTAATATTGTTCCCCCTAGTAACATTTCTGCCGACGCCCTTGGCGAGAGGCCAATCTATATAATCATTCAGAATTTTCTCTTACAAATGGAAGTCTAGGGTATTTCTACATTTTGAGAATATTTGTAGACTTAGACTTTTGTAGTACATTTAATACTCCACACATTTATGGTATTTTTAATATTCTATGCACCAAGGGCGCCGATTTCTTTGTAAGTTTGGGGGGGGGGGCGATTCAGATTTTTTTTTTCAGGTGAGGTCTAAGAAGGCACATATGATACAAATCCAATTCAGATTTTTGCCAAATATTGTATATTCATAAAAAAACATTTAATATTATACATATAGTCATTATGAAGGCTTCCCCAGGCCCAGCTATTACAGAATTTAACAATGTTTGTATAACGTTAAAAAAAATCACTAAATCATACTATGTTCTAACTAATAAGAACAAAGTTTCTGCTGTTACTAGAAAATAAACTTAGAAAATAACATAAACTAATGTTGGTCTATGCAGAGTAGTTATCCAGCTTTCCCAAATGTGGTTCTCTTTCTGTCCGACTTACCATTCCGCCACGCTATTGCTTTATTTGACTTTTTTTTGTTTTAATTCTCGGTTCTTGATCTCGACAGGCATGGTTCAAGAAGTTTCTGTGTCACCTACAGTGAGAAAAAATATTTGGACAAGTTCAACAAGGAGGAAAAGCAGACTTATCACACGCAAAACCTGGCCCATTTCGAAATCTCTTGCCTGTTTACCTTAATTTGGATACCTTAGATAGAATGGTATAGAAATAACTAGTACTCGATACACCTGCAAGGTAACAAGCAACGAGAGAGTGATAACTACGTAAATTCATGGGAAAAAATGTATTTGGACAACCCCATACTACTCTCGAAATAAATGTTCTAGAAATTCTTTTGTGTACAACAGCACTCTGTGTGGTGTATTGAAGCAATCCACACCGTGTCAGGCATAAAGAAGCAACATGGGGAACAAATTGAGTTGAACGACATTGGAACTGCTCATTTTAATTTCATATTACGTGCGTAAGGTAAAAGGTACTGAGATTTAGCCAAGCTTGTTGGAAAGCCATGCTCTAGCGTTGGATGCATCATAAAGAAACATAAAACAGAATAATTATTAGGTATTCGTTCTGGTCAACTAACTGCTCGGAATGAAACCTACATTCTTCATTCTGTGAACAAAACTCAAAGAATTAGTTATAAAGATTTGGCTACTTCACTTGCCTAGGATATAAAAGTTAATGTTACAGATGTGTAGATGTGAACAAACAAATTGGGATTCAGAAGATGCGTAGTCAGAAACTAAACATACATATCAGAAAAAGCAGAAAGAAGAAGTTCTAATCCGCCAAGAAATATCAATATGAGGGCCTGGAATTTTGGATTTTTTTTCTAGGATGAGACTAAGATCAACTTGTATTGTAGTGATGGATATCAAGACGTATGAAGCTTTCAGAAAGCAGAAGAAGAATGAAGCTTTCTGAAAGCAGAACATTGCTTCAACTGATAAAAATGTTGGATGGTCTGTTAGATTTGGGGTTGTGTAATTACTAATAGAGTGGCCAGTATTCATATCCTAGATACACTTCTAAATCCCAATTGTTTCAAAGAATTTTGGATTGTTCAATGAATTACTAACATTAACTTACATATTCTAGGCGGGTGAAGTAGCCACTAATCTTTAGCACTAATTCTTTGAGTATTGTTCACAGAATGAAGAATGTAAGTTTCATTTCGTGTAGTTAGTTTTCTTGGTTGGCCAGAACTGATTCTATTCCGCAATAATTGCTCTGTTTACATTGCTTTATGATGTATCCAATGGTAAAGCATGACTTTCTAACAAGCTTGGCTTGACTGACACCGTGTGGATTGCTTCAATACACTAAGTCGACTGTTCTTCTACACAAAAGGATACCTAGAACATTTATTTCGAGAGTAGTATTGGGTTGTCCAAATACTGTATTTTGCGATGAATGTACGTAGTTATCACTCTTTCGTTGCCTGTTACCTTCCAGGTGTATCGAGTGGTAGTTATTTCTTAAGTATTCTATCTGAGGTATCCAAATTATCATAAAAGGGCAAGATATTTCGAAATGGTCCATGTTTTACGTGTGATAGTCTGATTTCATCTTTGTCGAACTTGTCCAAATATTTTTTTCCCGCTGTATATAGTTTACCTATCTATAAGTTGTATTAGAAACTAAAAATTACGGTATTAACGGTGAACAATAATTGCATCCAAACAGCAGTTTGAAGGATATATTTCCAAGTGCAAGTCTACTCCAACTTTTGTGTGAGTTCTTCTTGTCGCTTATTCTTCTTGTATATATTTATTTTTCTTAAACTATGTTTATATATGACAAAATCACGATTAATGATCAACCCTCGGAACGCCAAGATAATTTCATCTCACGGAATGTCAAGATGAGTCATTTTCGAATCATGTATATTTCTCGTATGAAATAAAGTACTTCTTCAAAATCAAGGTATTTTAGAGTATGGTTGTATTCATTGTATAGTATTTACTGCATTTATTTATTGTATTTTATTTTCTCAAGTAGATACTACAAAATAATGAAACATATAGAAAAAAACTAATACATCATATTAACCTTGCAACCATTTTCATGGCTGCACAAAAATAAAGGTACCATGAGTCTCTTACTTATTTACACATATAAAGTACGACATATAAAACTATCAGAATCCAACTACCTTCCTCTTTCGCTCTCATATGTAAAGCACACCGTATCTGTTGTACTCTGATTCTTGCAAATGAAGCGATTACATTGCTGACAGTATGCGGAGTATACAAAATTTTACTCTTCCATTTAATGACTAATGGACAAAAATAATATTTTGACTGCATGGGTCAGTTTTAACCCGATCTTGGCGTTCCGAGGGATAAACGACAGAAAATACCTTTTCATTTTTTCTTTTCTTTTTTTTTTTTTTACTAAATGGTCTTGATCGATGTTATGCACAAAACTCCAGAATCAACACAGGCAATACACGAATTAACTCCTTTAGCTAGTCGAGGGAGTATTATACGTGATGTAATTTATATAAGTACTGTAGCACACGAGTTTCAGGGAGGAATTTATAAATGAAATAGATTTTCCAAAGGGAGATAAGCTTAGTAGAAGGGGAAAACGAATCAACATGTACTGTAGAAATAGGAGAACGGACTTCAAACGGGGGGCCCACTTCAACTTTGGAGGATCCAGGGCCCCCAAAGCCCCCCCCCCCCGGGATCGGCGCCCATGCTATGCACCCGCTTCAGTAAATTTCTATGTACCCTTTAAGCTAGGATTATTGCCGGACCACACTACACTACTCTAGTTTTGTGTTCTGGAGAATATCCTCAATATATATAGACATTGACGTTTCACAACGCCTAGATTCCTATCGTACGCTGGTGAAGTTACACTACTAATATACCCTTTAGGACTAATCTTTTTATCCAAGGTTGGTTCTAAATCATTTACACTTGCGCGTATTAAGAATCTATTCTGTGATTAATTAAATACATCATTAACTACCTAAAGACGATAAGATCGAATTTACACCAATAATACTGAATTGAAATATCATGACGTAGATGTATCAGATCACAACAAGAATAAGACAAAATGTATCTTCAAGATTGAACTTTCGTCACTTTTCCATAAAACATAATATGAACTACGAACAAACTAAATATAGGAGAATTGTCGTTCACAACGGTCGTCCGTGTGGTTTCAAACATAAAATGTCCAAATGTGGAGCGAAAATGAAATTATTTTGCCACCTATTTTTCAGCTTGTAATCATATTTTAAAAACTATTTGAATGCAGTATGAAGGAACTTCATCGCTTGCTGTCCGAGATGGCAGGTAATGAATCAATTGGTATCATCAAGTTCGTTGCCAGACACATTCTAAAACGTTATGTCTGGTTCAAAATGTATAACTTCATTATCTATTTTCCGCGAAATAAATGATAACAATTGTTAAAAATGAAATTTCTAGCGACTGTGAAATACGAAAACCAACCTATACGAAAATTATGGATCAAAGATAGGTTGTGTTTGTATGTAGATTAATAGAAGCGTGGCGTCAATGATGTGCACCGTGTAATATGAAGTAATGCCCTTTAGGGTTTCCACGAACACAACATTAGCAAAATTATGATATATTGTAATGTACCTGCATTAACAAAGTAGCTATAATACTGCATCCCAAGTAACATGCTTACTGGGTCAGTGTACTTTATTATGTTGGCCCAGCCGACATAACAATGTACATTGGTCCAAGGAAACATGTCATTTGGGATACATTCAGAAATGCATTTCAGCTGACACTTTAATGCTTTCATTTGTAAACTAACAAACATTCAAAAATATTTAAATGTTTTAAGCCTTCATCACAATTTAAAAACCATCAGTTTCAGGCTACGAAATCCTGAAGAAACTGGAGAGTTGTCTCACTGAAAGAAACGATGGCCGGTTGCCACTACGGACTGTGGTGATAATTTGATCAATTGCCTAAATGGATTATTCCACGTCAATTAAAAAAAATGAAAAAAGTTCCGAATCCACCATCTCTTATTTGTTTTTACAAAATGCTTCTGACACCAACTATGAAGATTGATCAAGTTTGAGTTGAAGATCTGTATTGGTTGTGGCAGAAGGGCATTCTCTAAATGGCTCCTGTGTCAGCAAAAATGAGTAGAAAATGTTTCCTCCCATTTTGAAATACTTACTACTTTGCACTGGAAGGAAGCTTTGACAGACTTCAAAATTTGCTACCTGGAAAACGTTTTGGAGTAGAGTAAGGTTAGTTGGTCATGAATTCCCTTGGACGTTCAGAATTTTCACAGAAATTTCATAAAGCTGGTTAAGAAGTGTATGCACTTGTATTGTGTGTCATATTTAGACCCGCCATGAGGTTGTATGAAGTCAATCCAGTAGACGGATACTTGAAAGCTAGAAACTGTGGTAGAATATGTGTAGTACATATGTGGTATAATAAAAAAAAACAAGTCATTATCACAGATTGTTTAAGGGATATGGGACCTTAGAAATGGGGAAAATGAAAGTATGTAAAAAATGATCCTTTTGTTACCCAAAGATGACCATGTTTCAAACTTTGCACCAACTTGAAACCATAACCAATGGAGATAGCATGTTTGGAGATTATTAGGTATGAATTTTGGTGTTGGTGTCTTGCATGGTTTTCGGTTTATAGTTAATTTCAGTAAAATCTGTTTGAAATATATTTCATTTTTTATTCTTCGTTGGTCCATGATGGTCCATGTTATTATTATTTTTCTGGTTATGTTCTATTACTTTAGAACACATGCAAAATTCGTGGATACAGAACTACTAACAATACATAACATGCTCGTATATTTTTTCGAGCTATCTGCTGTCTTCTTTTTTTTAAAAAAAATCAATTTTCAAATTTTAACCTCTCTCAAAATTTAAATTTTGCGCCATTAATCTGTAAAAGTTTCCATTTTATAGAGCTTGAAAATGATCTTCATTTTTTTTTAAAAAAAAGAAGAAAGTTATCCTACTGAGATATTGCTAAACTACAAGAAAAAATAAATAAAATAAAAAATAAATAAAATAAAAAATAAAAAATATTTTGTGGTTAGGTTAGCATCTCTTGAACTTACATTTGGTGGAGAGCCATCATTTTTGATGGTGAATCTGGTATGCTTTTATTTATCACGATTCCTTCCAAGTCACTTTTCAACATCTTACACTGCTAGGCCCTTTCCGAAATGGTGTGTGGAATTTTTTACTCTTGTAAACATAAACGGAAACTTGTATCTCTCAAAAACAAGAAGAGCTTAATCAAAGACTGTTGTGTAGCTCTTGAAGTGTACTTCAATGATATGGAATCATCTTTTCTGAAAATTAATTCCTTTAATCCAATAGTTAGGCTGAAAAATAAGTTATGAATTGCATAAAATGTGATTTTAACAATTTTGTTTTTTTGGATTGAAGGGATTGAATAAAATTCTGTAAAGTATTGGAATATTTAAATCTACCGACCGAGTGTATGGACGCAAAAAAATATCCTGACCCTAAATCACACTCCTTCTCTTCTACGAAATAACACACTGCGAAAAATGACGGTTTTCGGGCTTAAATGTCTGAGATGGGTCCTCATGAAAAAGTCTGAAATTTGGTATCGAGGAAACTTTGGATAACATTTCTTTAAAAGTCGTTCCGGTAACTTCAGGCATGTTGAAACACACATACGAAAACATTTTATTTTTAAATGGTAATGTAACTATTTTCTAAAACTATCCAGGAATGACCCAATTTTACTATCACTAACATAAACCAATCTAATCTTCCTTATCTAAAATCACTAATGTATAAAATGGTCCATTTAGCGTGACTCAATCTTGTGGTGTTTTAATAAGACAAATCTTGCCAATATGTTTCTAGTTGTAAAAGTAACTCATGGTTAAAACTTTTGCTTTCTAAACCAATGCCACACCGACATGGGTTCGAACCCTGGTCAAGTTATAGTTAATTAGACAAAAGCAACTTCTCTTCATCAGATGACAAAAGTATAGAATTTACAACCAAACCAGAGAGAGAGGGGGGGGGGGGCATCAAAGCCTCACCACTTTCATATAAAAAATCATTTCAGGGTATTTCTTTACTGAAATACAGTTTAATCCCTTAAAATGACTCATCGTTAGTGGGGATCATGAACTTTGGGGATATTGAATTTGTGTGACCTTTGGGGATAGTGAATTTGCTGTATGACACCTTGATCCGACTTTGGGTATAACAACATATACTTAATTTGTATTTAACGTTCACATATAATATACCGACGTTCTGCAAAATAACACCACTTCTCTGATGTTATATTTTAAACTTAATAATTACTTATGTCCTGATATGCTTGTATGGATACATATAAAAATAATATATCTAATTATTATTATTTTATCTAATTATTCATACTTTGAGGAATATATCATTATATAAAAAATAATTTTCCAGAACGGGGTTCGAACCCAGGACCTCACAATTCAAAGCCACATTCTCTAACACTGAGTTATCATGAACACATCTCTCTACTTCTTTCTGACATAACTCCTTCTGAAGAAACATGACTGATATTTCGGTGTTAAAGACAATGACATTGATATACGTTGCAAACGCTGTTGTTTTCTCTCCTTTCTCTTGTTTATTGTACTATGACTAAATTTGCTGACTTCACTTCCATTGCAATGTGCTTTTACGTATGAAAACGTAGGTGACAAAACCATCACGTGCTGCGTGGGATTCAGGTGCCTCTACGTTGAAAGCAATTAAACACAATTTGCCAATTTTTTAACATGGACAATCATTTTTCTGAGACGTAAAACTATTCAACGATAGATGTAATTGAATTAACAGCTTATCCTGGAGTAATGTATGGGAAGATATATAATCTCAATTGTTAGCTTATGTTTCAGTTAGGCATCGGCATCAAACAATATAAATAATTATCTTTCATTTTAACTTCCAGGCCTCAGCTTGTCTAAAAACAAAATAGAATAAAAGTTTATACCTAAAGCAAGCGTTGATTACATAGTTTATTACACAATACATACATATTTATACTACACATTTGAAGCTACAGCCACAAGAATATTTTTAAATTAATATGTTTTACAAATATTATGTGATTTACTCGTGTTACTATGTAAATCCAGCACAGAGGAATTAGACCAGAACTCATGATTGTTTAACATATAGCATAGAAATCAATGTAATTGACGGCAGTGTTTCCCGGACAAGAGACGCGTTATTGTAATTTTATGGAGGCAACAAAAACAAACTGCGAACAGAAGAGAACAGGCAGCAATAATCAACCAATGCTCTAAATTAGGTTCATTGTTAGCAAATTGAATGCTTGATATCACTCACACGAGAGGGAATAGGGGTTGTACAAATCAAAGCACTCCATGAATTCTAGCAGTCAGAGACTTCCATGCACAATATTTTTATTATTATTAACAAGAACAACGACGTTCTATTGTCTCAAAAATTCTTTACTGATTTACTAGGCTAGATCCCAGACAGGCACTGACAATCACAAGGATCAGTTGCTCTAAAATATTGTACACAAGCGATAATATCCATCCCGCAGTAATTACAATGTTGTTCACTGAAATTGGTAGATGGTATTTTAGGTTAAGTTCATTAGAATATGGTGATGTGTTTTTTTACCCCTTTCATCAATATTGCTTTTACATTTCGGCTTTTGACGATACCATTTGCATTGAGCTCTACTAGGCTTGCAGACTTTCAAGTCTTAGTTAACATTTCTATGAAACCGTCAGATTCTCCAGAAGTAATTTTCCTGTACTTAGGACCTCTCAAAGGGTAACTAGTAGTAGACAGATGCAGTCGATTGACCAATTCTTGTTTGGTTTCCGGGACAAGTATTATCGAATTGATCAGGTTGTATTTCTTTCTAACTATCTGTGGAGAGCGGGATGATAGTTAGAAAGATAAGAGCGGGTTTAGAATGATAGCTGCAGCTAAGAGAAATAACATGCCGCATCGCCTTATATTATGTCTCAACATTATTAACAATTGTTTGCATTTAAATGTATGAGTGTATAATTTCATACCTTCATGTAAATCCTCTTATATGCTTTATATTCTTTCATATTTACAACGATTAATAAGGTACTACATGAGTATAATGTCTGAATTTCTACGACAATATAGTCTAGAAAGGAAAAACAATACTTTGGTATAGCTTACAGGAAAATATCTACAAGAAACACTGCATTGTTTCTACAATTTCGCTTCAGATCTTCGTTAATTTCATTGATCACCCACGACGAAGCTGCAGGCTTTATTTCTGGTTACAGAACATCTTCCATGTGATGAATATGAGAGTCAATTCCTCAGGTGGAAGGGAATGAAGGAATAACCCTACAATTTAGTTGAGTGAAACAAAATCCGTTGTATTTCTACGTCGTTCTCAGGAAATAATTAACTCACCTACTTGTCTTTTATGAAAATTATCACTTTAGTATTCAGGCATTTTGTTAGATAATCTTTGTTGTATTTGGGTTCATTGATATTAAACACATATAATTGCAGAACATTTGTCACTAATTCAGAATTAAACCCTATAAATTTACTGTGTATGTCAGCAAAACCTTCCGTAATCTGCTTACCTTTAAGTGGAGTTCTACGTATATAATACTAGCTCTCTTGTCTTACACTTCTGCTTACCATGTATAACAAAACAAAACACAGGGGAGAAATATCATTCGTTCTGCAATGTTGCGCGGAAGAGCACATAGATTCACTTAAAATAAAGTTTGTGCCTCTGGTTTTAAGAATACTGTAAACAGTGGGAGTGTTCTCATTTTCAAGCCTGTTATTTTTACATTATATGATCTAGAGAAAGTGTCACCTGAATTAACATTATCATAATTTTCTCATCGCTATGGTCGTTCTGTATAGCCAAGCTTCAACAGAGCTTAAAGGTGTTGTATTACATTCATCTGTGTATTGTAGCTGATCTTGATTAACCACTAGCCCAGTCTACTAGAGGACCTAACCTGGAGAAAATCACTAAACTCCTCACAATTTGCACAGAGGGTATATTAGTCTTAAAAAATAACACATTAAAAGTCCCTACATGTCCCGTGTGAGCTAAACCCAATACAGCGGCCGATTCAATATGATCGCCGCCAACACCTTTACAAGTGGGCTATCCATTTGAATTGTTCTTATTTTTTATTTTGGAAAATGCCGGCGATAAAGTCATTAAGATTTGTAACTAGGTGGTGCAGTGGGTAACGAGTAAAACATAAATATACAGAGTGTCCCTGATATAATGGCATAAATTTCGGGAGTTACTTCCTCATATCTATACAAGAGAAAGTTTCTTTAAAAGAAATCTAGATATGCGTAATATCGGCCCTACAGGTGTTCAAGGTAAACTCGACATAGCCACAAATGATACGTCATATCTCAACTAATTTTAACGTAGTGAATCACAAATAACTCTTAGATAGATTTCCATTACTGACTATATTAAACTATATTTATTACTTAACGATCCAAAACTTGTTTATGTGGCGCCCCTCTCAATCGTAAATACTACTTAAATGCATATTTTGGGTACTACTTTCATTATGATTCGTTATCCCCGACACCACTTACGTGATTTTGTTTCCAGATCTGACTTATTTGACGATATCTCGCTAACTTTGAGCGCCTGTTACTCCAAAACTACGCTTACTTCAAAATTTCTTGGAAGGAACTTTCTTCTTGTTTTGATGTGAGAAACCACCTCCTGAAATTTGCGTCTTCATTTCAGGGAAATATTGTTTATATGACTTGTAAAGATGTCGACGGTGTTAAAATTGGATCGGCCGCCATACTGGGTTTAGCTCACAGTGGAGCGGCGGGAAGTCTAATATGTCGTTATTTATGACTAACAGAACCTCACCGCAAATTTTCAAAAGTTAAACAATTTTGTCTAGGCTTTGCATAAATGTATACCCAATATACTGTGCTACACTTGTCTTTAGTCTTGAAAACTGTTGCAATCATGTCCATAATGAATCACTTGGAACAATTATTTCTTCGAATTAGTTTGTTTTTCTTAACTTAAATTCGATCTTTGGTTTTAACAAGAATTGTCAGAAAAACGTCTTTGTATGTTCTTTCATTTGTCAATAAAATTAATTCTACCTTTTAATTAACAAATCAAACTGATCTCCTTCGTATGCCACTATTGACATTTTACAATAGTTAAAATAAACATTTTTGTTAAAAGCATCCTACATTGAGATAACATACAAATAAGAATGTGAAATGATAGTGCCATCTATGATGTACCTAGCCTTTCCTCGCGTCAAAATACAATATAAAAAAATGTAATGGCTGCAGTACATTACCAGAATAAGAAATTTAGTATGTTGATAAGACAGAAGTTATACAATATCCAGGTACAGTTCGGAATTCCGAGAAAGCTAGTTCATCTAGTGAGGATGTGTGTCGACGACATTCTGCGTAGGAACACGATTGTTGAAGGACCCTATGCACGTACGCTCCGACCTTGCCTACTTCGACTTGTGCCTTTCTATCGGCAATAGAACGATGCATTCTGGCATGTCGTTGATGACCTCCAACCACCCTTCACTTCGAAGAAAATAAGCTCGTCAATACATGATGCTTATGTAAAAAAGAATGCGCCATATTGACCTCTCTCAATAAAAGTAATGCTTCCACACCAGACAAGATACTTGTTCCGAGAAAGAGTGTTATAATCCATAGAGCCTTACAAATCCAGAACTTTCTACAATGTTACAGATGTCAAAAATACTGTCATTCTCAATTTACCTGCTTTCGAGATCCTCGTTGAGTTCAATGCGCAGAAGCCCTACTTACTGCTGAGTGCGATTAGAAAACTAGGACTGAATAGGCAAAATGTACCAACTGTGGCACGGACCTTCAGCAAATTACAAATGCTGTGCCATCTTCCAGAAAACGAAAGCCAGCCGCATTGCCAATTCTACTCCCAAGAAGGAAGGATCATCCGGTGACATCATCGCGCGGGTTTCTACATCAGAACCACAACTTCCCTCATCTGTTACTAGGACATACGCCGGCACTGCTAAACGTAACCAGCCTAACATGATTCTGAAAATTCTACTTCTCTCTCCACAATACAAGAATCCTTCTTCAAGATCTAAATTTCGAAGACACCATTGGCGAAACTCAAAACAGGACTTAACAAACTTCAAGTAGCCCAGAATACTCCTACTTTAATATGGCAGCTATTCAACTCAAAATCAGCATCTTCCAAAAGGAAACACATTAATCCAAGAAACAACTAATATTTCAAGAAATATACCAGTATGTCTAATCACAGTTTGAAGAAACTATTACAGCACCAAATAACTTGAAATATTAATCGCTACTAAGTGACGAAGATTCATCAGCCAACAGAAGACAGTCAATCCAAGTTGAACGCTCCTTTTCAGCATGTCTAAGACAACTTATATGCATATCAGCGACGCTCACCTGTTCAATTTCATCATAAGGTACGTTCTTCACATCCAGCCCACCATAAACTCCATTACAAGGCATGGATTACCCACTCAAAACTTATTTCATGTATTAAACGTCGACAAATGTCTCTCTCTCTCTCTCTCTCTCTCTCTCTCTCTCTATCTATCTATCTATCTATCTATCTATCTATCTATCTATCTATCTATCTATCTATCTATCTATCTATCTATCTATCTATCTATCT
>JAGDQP010019471.1:23132-34805 GCA_022664845.1 Lepisma saccharinum
AATGTGGGATAGTGTTTAACACGTGGAGCAGTGCTTGGGTGCTATCCTATCCGCCACATTTCCCCTTTGTTAAAGACAAAACTGTAAGCCATAAACTCTTGCCGGCTCAAGTTCAGTTGCCACTGTAAATTCTTTCTCAATTGGGACTCATTCGAATGAGTGATACACAAATTGCAGGCAGAGCACGTACAGAACACACATAGAGGTAGTTTTCAAAGGACAGAAAGGTGCAGGCAGGGGAGATTAAGAGAACAGAGAGAATAAAGAAGAAGCAACTGAATAATTTTAACATAGCTATTAAAGTCACGTATGTCTTTAATTGTGTAGTCTAATGCATATGCATTACTGTTACATTATTTCCCTGAGATCATTTAAACAAAACATGAACAGAAAGGAAAATTCTGGAAAGTTAGTTTTATAAAAGTATTTTAAAGAGACTTGTTTCCGGGACATTAATGTATGTGTAACACATCTATTTGTAACGAGAAATAATTACAAGTTGATACATCTGGAGAATGAGGTAGATAATGGAACATGCACATCTGTTTCCGTACCAATAATTCCTGGGCAACTACTACCGGTGAGCTACTGTGTTGTGATCAGTGGCGTCTGATGAATTTGAAAATACAGGGTGCTCAGGGGTGGCCAATTATTAGCAGGGGGAGCGGTGGGAATATATATAAAGTTTTATCTATATAATTTGAAACGCGCTTTATACACATGGGTGTGTTCCACATATGTAAATACATCTTACTTGCGTTGATCATCTGACGGAATGCTCTTATGACAGCCGTTTTCGTTGCTCCTTCGGATAATGATTGTAAATTAACAATTGCATTCAGAATTAGAAAAGGAATTTAGGCAGAACACTTTATAAATATGAAACACAAAATAAAATTAAGTTGATGCAGAAAAAGGCTTCCCGCCATATTGTATCATACATAATTTTCCTTGTAATTTCGAATGTTTGTAAGGTGGCGGTCAGTGGTGTTTTCAGAAGCAAGTGTGACTGACCACCGTTACTTTCTTTATTCTGAAACGCCCGATAAACCATTTTTTAGAATAGTACCAAAAAATGCACAAGTGTACCAAACATTTCATTTCTATTAAATTAAGTAGCTCTTGTGCTCATGCTGTTCGAGTTCTTATGGCCTCAGCTAGACCTCTAACGTAACATTAGTGGCAGGCAATGCGTGTTTTACAGCGTCGCAAGCTGCTTATTGGCAGAGACGTCTTGTCTTACTTAAAAGCCCTGAACTTAAACGTAACATCACCAAAAACAATGGCGGAGTTTATCAGAAATGTGTGTTGTTCGCGTTTAGAATATAATATTTTGAAACTCTGCAGAGAGGCACCTGAAAGGCTTATAGGTCAAGGTATCAAAACAAAGAAATTGCACGAGAACATTTGTGCCATCTTAGACAATTTCAGAACGTTTAGTTGATAATGCAATTATAATTTCAATTATCACCTCTCTTGAACAAATAGGTTGCAGAATTTTACTCAGAGGTTGCTCCCGCGACCCTTTGCACCCTCCTAACGACACCCCTGAAAAGCTGTAGCTGTCTGACGTCACATATTTGGTTGGAACACACTGAATAACCTCTACAGTTACATTCCAAAACACTTGTATAATAATCACTAGTGATAGTGTGACATTCTAGGATAAATTAGTGATGAAGATTCTTTTTTTGCCATAGAAACACAGACACATTACCTTGATCTTTGATTTTGAAGACCAACATCCTTGCTCTTTGGTAATTGGGGCGTTCGCGCAAACAGACGTGTATGTGACATTTTTGTGTAGGTGCAGTTATTCACGAAACAAAGGTCTCTGATGTTCCCTTGCTAAATATTTGCAGTTGCTTTCAGCATATTGCAACAAATAGCCTCGATATGGAGACATTTCTGGAGGGAAATACACAACAATAACCGTAGAACATGAGTCTACGTTGTATTATCTTTCAACAAGTAAACGCGTGTTTAAAAAGTGTGTTGGATTGATTGCGAACAAGTCTGTTTTATAATACAGCGCCACAATGCTTTGCGGAGAGGTTTCAACATTGTTGCCGTTTTTTTTTTTCAAAACACGCAAAATGGAACATAGACCTTTATTCCCGCATACTCTTCAATTCTACTGATTCTCATTCGGTACTTAGATTATTACCTGTAGGACTGTAGTGACAATGTCAAATGTTACCCTCTAAATTAAGGTATCGCTGGTTCCTACTGATGTTTGAAGGTTGTCTCTTGCGAACTACATACGACCTCACAGAAAAAAGTCCTGGCAAATCCAGCTATATTTTTATTGATAAAGTGTATTGTTAAAATTAATAGTAATAATAATCATAATTGTGCTACAGTAACAACACTCTTGTGTTAAGTTGACTATAGCTGGCATTGTTGTATATTTGTGATTCCTAAACAATGATTGCTTAATGTTACATTGCTGGGAAAATCATATGTATGGTTAATTTAACAACGCACCTTCATGACTTACAAATTTGACAATAATAAATTTATTAGTGTTCGAATAATACTGCATGGTTGTTAGAAGCACATGTGTAGAAAATGAAATAAATATAGTCACTATAACTATACTGTTAGTTGGGACAATGTGTGCTTGTGTGGTTGAAAGCCATCTTTGTTCGTTCGAGAGAATATACAGGATTGTGGGAGAACTACCTAACGATGAGGAGGAAAAGTGAATACCTTGGCGATTTACTTCCTTATTTGAAAATTTTAAAGTGAGTGTAGATTATAGCATATTATTGTTTATGAGTGGCCTCCCATTGAGGCATATGAGCACAATGTATATGTCTGTTACATGAGGATTTTGGAGGAATAGATATGGTCACAACAAGAATAAAATATCGTACCAATAAATCATATGATTGGAGTAACTATAAAATCCTATTTGCCATAGTTGAAATTGGGACAACAATACTAGGGACTGCAAATACAATACAACTTTCGCTAATCGTCTATTGTAGTTGTTATGACAATGCATATGATTAGCTGTATTCTCGTAATTACAGCAGACTACTGTGAACAATATGTTATAGTAAAATTCATGTTTCAGAATGTTTTGTTAGCATTATAGCTAATTGTACAGTTCAATAATGCATAGTTGAAGTAATACAAATATATATTGTTAGAAATTGGCCTAGGGCACCATATAGTATTTTCGTGATAACTATACATATATAGCTACGCGTGAATGAGCGAAAACTAACTTACAACTAAATTTCAGAATAACATTATTTATAATAAACTAACACTGGAATATGTGATTGAGAATTCTGGAGTACCAGTAAACTGCGTTGAGGTGATTGTGTGAAAGTCGTGTAACAAAACAGACTTACTTGCTATAACCCCATCAATGTAAGTAAGTGGTAGGACTAATATTAAGATTATGAGGGGCGAGACCTTGGGTCTCGCTCTTTTAAATTCTCGGTTACATGACATGCAATTTAGAAAACACTGATCAATCACACGAGGCTAGAAGAGCCTCGACTTATTAAACGTCATATTTACGTCATAGAACTTTCCAGTGATCACCTCATGCAGTCTACTAGTTCTGCAATATTCCACTGATCGTATGGTTAAAATATGCGGAAGCGTTCGTCTTCGCTCGCGTTGTAGTATTTATTTCCTAAGCTTATTTTTCTCAATCCTTAAAATACAATAACTTTCATATTGCATTTCTTTAAGCTTTTCAATGATATTATACAAAAATGTAATTTCCATCTTTGATTTACAAAACCTGTGCGATCATAATATAGATATTATCGTCAGACATAATCACAGTATTGTCATATTGACAATGCAGGATTAGCAAGACTTGTATTGTATTTGCAACCCATAGTATTGCTGTCCCAATTTCAACTATGACAAATAGGATTTTATAGTTACTCTAACTATATTATTTTTGAGTGCAAATATCTAACAAAGGATATCTCACAAACAGTGCAGCGACCTCCCCCTTCCCCAAAACTTCCACTAAGATTTGGCGAATTTTATCTTTGTTCATATTAAATTCGTCTGTAACTATTCCCAAATTCGCACAATGATCTTTTGAAACCGTTCTTTTACCAAGTCAATAAGTTTGTCGTTAGAATGACCAGGGCAGTTCTTACGTTCAAGAGTTTCGTGAACACTTTTAATCTTTGCATACCATCTGAATATCTATACCCCCCCCCAAAAAAAAAACTATATCTCCCCATACACTTGCATTATCAACTGCACGTTCTCAGATGCAGATTTCTCTCAGAGCAGATGCAGATTTGCCGATAAAGTGGACAATAAAATTAGTAAAAAAAATATATGTCTATATGTGTGAATAACTGCAAAACAAGTATGTTTTAATTATTTTAATGATTGTTGATAGTAAGTACTGTATCTGTTAGTGATTGATTAGAAGTATGTTTTTGAACTAGCCTACTACATAATAGTTCATTGCGATAATTAACAATTTCTTTCAGAAACACGGAATAAATGTTCATATTCAAGTACCCGTATGCTTAAAATAATGTTGAACACTTTCTTCTCAAGAAATAAAAGAACTATTTCATCGACTGTTTTCATCAAGCATTTGAAATTCCTGTACTGTGGTTCTTCGAGATTCTCTCGTTTAATCTAGTCTAATGAAAATTAAATCACACTATTTTGCTCTGGAAGGAAAATTAAACCTTTGTTGTTTATTTCTTAATACGAACTTCAAAAGATGAGAAGATTTCTCCTCCCATCTCTTGTGAAGTAATTTATAACTTAGTTCCAGTTTCTTTCTATTGAAACGTGAAGCTAACGTATTTTTACTGACTTTTCAAGCTTATCATACGCGTATTCGAGTGCTACTTTAACTTCCATGGTCAAAGCTTTTAAATTATATGATGTTCCAATTAAACGTCTGCATTCGCCGCTTGATTTCTCTTGCCCTATATTGTTTCAAATAACAGCTTGAAATCCATCTTTATTTCGACGTGTGAGTTTGATAATTACGTTATTGTAGATATGTTATTCCTACACACAATTTGCAACTTAAAAAAAAACACCTGAAAACTCAGTTTAAGAGAAACAACCTAAAATTGTATATGATAAACCTAATTCTAAACGATTCACTAATCAATAGCAAATAACAAAAGAATCAAACGGTCTCAATTTTCTCCTTGAATGATCAACTTATAATAATAACGTACAAAAACTTTAATCTACTATTATATTCTTGGCTTACAAGTGCAAAGCATTAAGTAAAAAACAACAACATAGTTTTGAGAAAACGAAATTGCAGTTTTGCCGCTAAAAGACAATACTTCCTACACAAATGTGAGAATTATATTTTTATTTATATCGTTTGTCTGTCAAGTATACAAGTTTATTTTCAAGATAAGTATGTATTGCTGTGACAAATAATATGAAATATTTCGTGAATTAATGAACTTCCTAAATTGTTAATAAACACACATTTATTGACGATCAACACTATTGATCTTCAGGAATCGAAAGGAGGCACACCTTAAAAACCTCTAGAAAACTCAAAATAATAAAAACAATATTTTGCTTGTAAGTCTGCGATATTAATTTCAACTACTAGATCTTCTTGTTTGAATATTTTCATACTTGATTGCAGCCCGAGCGCAACATCATAAGTTACTTATATGATAAATGATTCTCTAGAAACTATACATTATTTTCTAACACTTGTTGCGCATTATCACGTTATTGACGAGCTCTCAATGCTCCGAAATAAAAACTAGCAGTTTTGCTAAATTCTTGGCATTTAATAACAATGTTTGCAGAAAAATATATAAAGTATTTTTTATTTCTCTGTCATTGCTTTCAATAGAACTTACATATTATTTTTATCGTAAAATGAGCTTTCTGCGATGATAGGGTTGAAATAGGAAAGAATTAGTAGCAAGTTGAAATTTTGTACGAGAGTCAGGAAATGTGTCAGAATCAACATACTAAAAAATCCGACCATTTGCTTTTCTTCCCAAAATTTTGAAAAAATAATGCCCCCGACTTTATGTCAATTAGGCCCAAATAATATGATACTGAAAATACCAATGTGAATGTTCGACAAAGGCTTGTATAGCTTCCGACGTACCCTCACGCAAGTTTGGATGAATATTCCTTGCTACTCTAGAATGACAACTGTAAGGGTTTCAAGTACTCTAAATAACCCCTATTGTTAGTGTTGCCAAACTTGTGTATTTTTCTCCAAATTTTCTATACCGTTTAAACTATCTACACTAAATTTGCTGTGCCTATTCTTCACTGCGTAGTTCAACAACGCCCAATTACCTTAGTTTCCAGCGTTGCCACCTTATAAAATTTAATAGTTATCAATGGTTTCTGATAACTATTAGCCCATTTAACTCTGCACCAAATTTGGCATAAGTGTTCTGCGGCACACAAGAAGGGCGACTGTGGGGTTTAACACCTGTAAGTAACCAAGTTATCAGTGTTGCCAACCTCTGTATCATTTAATTTGAGTCACTATCTTCTATACCATTCAACATTTCTGCACAAAATGAATATTCTCCGAAGACCTAGAAGGATGACTGTGGTGTTCAACACACCTAATCGACTAGCGGTCACTGTTGATACCTTATTATAAAATCGAATTTTTGTCAAAGGCTTCGACTTTTCCGCCATTTGCTCAACGTATCCCCCCAAAAAACAATTTTGCATGGATATCCCTCGGGAACCTTAAAAACCTATTATTGGATTCCTCATTCTCAAGCACTCTTAATCTCTCTCTCTTGCGCACCACTCAAACTATTGTCAACGTAGACTTTATCGTAAAGTAGATTACGATAAAAATTTTAAAAATGTCTTGGACGAAATGTGAGCAACCTCCACGATTCTGTAATGAACTCCAGCAAAGTTACACGAGTCAAAAGAATTAATATATTTCTCTCTCAAAGAAAAAATGAAATTAAATGAAAAATAATTTCCAAATAACTGCATACCTAAACAGCAATTTTTAAATGCTGACGGATTATCACTAGAAGAGCAATACTGTCACAGATTTCGTTATTGTCCAGGACATGCCTCTATCTTAGATATGCCCCAGACACAGCATCCGTATAACACATATCCACGTTCTGTCTGATTTCAGAAAAATCAAATGAAAAATCAATAGATGATAAAAAAACAATAATGTAGTCGACAACTGGGATGATTCTGATTAAAACGAGAAACTTTTGCTATTCTCAGTTTTAACAATCAAAGGAAAATAATTATCCACATCCAGAACAAAACTTGAATCTAATTTCTGAACCAGAACTTTAAAGCAATAGGATAGAGTGATCATATTCTTATTCTCAATACAAGTCTTCAAATTTGTAAGCTACTGAACGAATTTATTTAACGAAAAGCTCACTATTTCTATACCGTAGTGGATTATTGAAATAGTAGTTACTGATTCTGTAATATCGCAAACTCAAACAGAAAAAAAACTGTATGAATACTGATGACATATGCAATGCAAAATAGATAATTCATCCTCTCTCTCTCTAGCTCACCCACTCACAGATGAAAGTATTAGTGATCCGCGGTGGCTCAATTGGTAGCTGATTCAGGCGGTCGAGCGGTCTAGTGCGATAATCCCACGTCCGGCATGAAAGTTTTTGAGTGTGTTTTAACTTAGATTTAAACAAGAACACGGTATAACAAGGTCCAAGCATAAAAACTTGAACAAACCGCTTAGGGCAAACCAAATTTAAAAAAATGGTGGCGCTCACCTCTGGTGCTAGTGGTGGTCGGATCAATTCCTGCTGGTGCCGCGTGGGCTTTGTGGTGGACACTTTTCAAACAAAAATATCTCGTTGAAGTTGAAGAATTAGGACTCAAAGCTATCTAAATATTGATTTACTTAAATTAAATATTAACATATTTAATTATCCAATGCTTACAACTAAGCTTACCTCATAATTTTATGATTCAAGCTGTTTAAGATTATTCTTCGCTCAAATAATTTATATTGCTTCAGTTCTAGCCTCCTGCGTTAGTGAATTATATGATGATATTTTAGGATTTCAATCACACTTCCATACTACAGTCGACAAAAATTCACACTCAAATCGTTGCCATACCATTACAACATACCTCAAACAGAAACGCCACGCATTTTAACACATCAAACAGAACATCAATACTTGTTAAACGTAAAAGCTAAAGTGAACATTACTAGATATTATACGTAGGACTAAACAAAACATAAAAAGGTCAATTCAGATCTTCCTGATCCTCCACAGCTAGTACATTTCCGCCTCCTGGTGTCAAATACGCAAAACAAAAATTAAAGTGCATTCTTTTATCCTTTCTTTCCTGTGAAACTAATGCTAAGTATAAAAACTATATGGTATATATATTACCAACAATAATAATATCACTTTAGAATCTTTTTAGCAGAACGATTGTTTTACTCGCTTGGTTCAGTTCCAAAGGATTGAAAAGACCAGTGATGATCAATTTGTGAACAAACTACAGGTAAAACTTTAGTAAGATTTATATTATATATCATATTTAGTGACTATGGACTTCGACCCGTCCCGATTATGCGAGTGCAACGCAGTTTAAAATCTAAAAAAATCCATGCAACAGATGGAATCGAACGCACAGCCTCATTAACTTAGATACAGTGCCTTAGATCAGACAGCTACCTAGGTCGGCGAACGAACTACACAAAAACACAACAGATTCCATGCTCACCTAGCTTGTTTGAATTTTGAACAAATATCGGACATATTAGGGAACTTTGACGTAGTCCAGAAATCTCGACCTTTGGGAAGTTAGTCCGCAAAAACCCAAGTCTCCAAAACACACTTAAACTGAATACATACGTCAGCAGTCATCATACGAAGTGGAGAAATTGCATTCATATTATTTGCTAGTATCAATGTAGCAATAGCATAGGTATAAGGGCCTGAAGGCTCTTCATCGCTTCGACAAAAATATCGGATTCCTAGAATGAAGCACGAGAGTACCATCTGAACGTTTGAAAACTTACATGAATGTTTATAATAGTATATGACTAATTAAAAGCAGTAGCGTCTAGTGGCTTGATGAGGTTGTATTAATAAAAGTTCAGCACCAAAATACTGAGGTTTCCCTGGTTTCAGTATCCTGGTTTCATGCCGGGATGGTATCTTCTGTAAGGCTAGAATCGCTAGCTTTCCACATCCTGGCTTCTCCCCTGTTACGGCCTGAACCTTAGATGTCTAAACACGATAAATAAATTTCAAGAAAAATATGCGAATTCAAATTAGTCCAACCGTTAAGGAAGAGATGTGGAACATACATACATGGAAAAAATGGCATTTATTTATATACAGATTGTGTCAGTTTCCTCATCAACAAATACGCGTTTATGACTTGTTTTTTTAGATACGATTGTTTTGCACCAAAGGATGTGGAAAGTGAAATCTAGTCTTTAAATAACAGGGAACTGACTGAAACTTTGTTTCAATGTCCTGATCTTCAAGTACAGGCACGTACGAAGGAATTTATTTCAGTAGTACTCCAAGGATTTTGGGGGATCCAATATCAATATGAGAGTAGATTGGGTAAATATGCCCCTAAAATCGGAATAATTTAGAAAAAAGTTTTAATTTCGGAGGCGGGTCCGGAGCCCCAGAACCCTCACTTGCGCACGTCCCTGTTCCTGTATATGATTTGCAAATCAAGTTGCTGAGTACAATCTTTATTTCTTATTATCTTTTCTTTTCATTTGGACGATTATGGACCTCATAATCATATTTTGGGTGGAGTGATGATGAAAAAGGTGGTGAGGTTCACTTGACGCCATAACACATTGGGGAATGGTAAGTGGAACGAATGCAAGAATATCTTCTGTCAGGGGGTAGCTCTGAACTGATGGATACAGTGTGGATGGACTACAATTAAAAGTGAGTATTACAGTGATAGCAAACGTCACTTAGCGTTACTATTACCAACTTTCTCGTACAACTATCGGTGTTTTAGGAATTATACGAACTGCCATGTTCATAAATATTTTCTTATTGTTTACTATATCCGTAATGCTTTTAGCCTCATTATTGTCCTGTATAATATCTATATGTCACATTGAAAATTCTAGTTTAAGTTCATAACTCAGAACTACATCCGTTATAACAACATCATCTCCACCTATTGAGCACTGCGTAAAATATACATTTACTTCAGTAGATATTCGACTCACAGTCACTGTTCCTTTCATTATATGCATACAATTCTTAATACCAAACTTATTTAAACTGTTTAATAGTTTAATATATAATTAATAATACATATATGAAATTATTATTAATATTTAAAAAATGAAAGAAGTCTTTGCCCGTAACGTCATTTCTACGGCGCATTTGTTTTTGTAATTGTTCACTACACACAATAACGAGCCAGATTTCGATCTGGGACAAATTTACCGTATCTCTGGATAGTTTTCCCCAGTCATCTGCATGCGCACAAACCAGTTTTTAGACATTTGGGAGAGAAAAATTCTAACTGGCATAACGTGATTAAGAGAGTAACGAATCGTGGCGTGGAACTTCACACGTTTCATTGAAACAAGTTACAAATATTACGAAGAACTGTGCTTGTATAATAATATGAGATAATGAAATATACAAAATGTTCTCCTTTATTCATTGGTGGTGCCATGGCACACTGAATACTATTAAGCGGCCGCGGCTCACTAAAAGGATTGTGCAGGTACGGCCGTAAGCCGTTACACTGTATAGTTCATGCGATGGTTTGAATGGTTATAGCAGAAAAAAAAAATATACCTTCGTAATTGAATATGCAGACCCGCAAAATAAGTGTTCAACTTAACATGAATTCTAAACAGTTCTAAGAGTATCATTACTTTGATCTATTTAATCGAAACAAATGACACATTAGAGACTTCAATATAGTACACGATATTGTGAAAATATATAACCAAAAGCTTTAAAAGGTTTCTTAGAACTAAGTGGTATTGTTCTCGGATTTTAGATAACAAAGTTATTACGAAGGTTACTTTGATCATTTTTGCTTCCAAGAAACAAATTCACGGAGAATTCTTCACTAATGTACCTTCATTAACTAACTATCTAACTCTATGGCTTATGGAACTCGCAAGTTCATCGCCGCAGTAACAAACGTTCGCCATTGGATTCTATCCTGGGCAGTATCAAGCCAGTTTTCATCACGAACACTTACTTCTCGAAGATCTCGTCTAATATTGTCCTCCCAACGACGTCTCGGTCTTCCCAATGGCCTCTTTCCATCGGGCCTTCCAACCAGGATAGAACTTAATCTTCGATTTTCCCCCATCCGAGCTACATGGCCTGCCCACCTTAGTCGTCTCGATTTCATTATTTTTACAACATCTGGTGAATCGTACAGTCCGTGGAGTTCTTCACTATACAGTCTCCTCCACTCTCCAGTCATCTCGTCCCGTTTCGGCCCATATATCTTTCTCAAAACCTTATTTTCAAATACACGTAATTTATGTTCATCTGCTAGGGTCGTACTCCAACTTTCGCAACCGTAAAGTATTACCGGCAGAATAACCGTTCTGTATATTTTTAATTTCAATTTCCTTGATATTAATCGCGATGTTAGAAGTTTTTGGACTGAATAGAAACATGCGTTCCCCGATACTAAGCGACTTTTTATTTCTTC
>JAGDQP010019472.1:977-17940 GCA_022664845.1 Lepisma saccharinum
CTGTAACGTTAACGACATAATAAATAACTGCTAACCTCATGTCTGAAAAGAACAATGTACAAAGATAAAACAAACAAACAATAATTTTTTTACACACACATAATTCTGGTCGTACATAGATATGACTATTATGCATGCTGACGTATGAAAACAACTTATCATCACAGTCTGCAAGTACTCACTTAAGACTTTCTTCTCTTACTTCGGAGGTTGACACCCTCAACATGCCACGCTGTTTTGACTACAGTGATCCTCTATCTTTCCACCCACATCAATTTCGACTCTCTTTTACAAAATTCATTTTCTCAGTTTTGGCCAGGTTTTATTGATTTCTGGACCACTGTGATTGGCTCGTCTTCAATAGGCAGGGGTACACTATATTCCTGGCTCCGACTCGTCTTCAGTAGGCAGGTAGGAGTCTTCAACCTAATCCTAAGGGCATCTTCTCGTCTTCAATATGCAGGTAGACGCTTTATTCCTGGCTCCGGCCGCCTTCAGTAGGCAGGTAGGAGTCTTCTACCCATCCTTGGCTCTAACTCATCTTCAGTAGGCAGGTAGGAGTCATTCAACCGCATCCTCTCAACTCTTTCTTTTGTTCTCTGTTATTCCACTAATAAATAGTTGACTTTGAGCTCCGCGTTGGTTTATTCCACACCCAGAAGCCGTGGCAAATATAAGGTATATTGCAATAAGTAATTCTCTCCTAGGTCTACATCAGCATCATCTGGTGGATGATAGATTCTCTCCGGGTAAATTTACATTATTGGCGCCCAGCGTGAAGCATCAAGTGGATCACTTTGAAGGTAGCTGATCTCTCCCCGGACATATCATTTATTGGCGCCCGGCGTGGGGCCATCTAGTGGACCATTTTGAAGGTAGCAGCTCTCTCCAGGGTCGTTACAATCTACAATATCTTTACGCTACGCATCATGCTGAAACGCTACTTTCATGCTCTTCAACTCTTCTTCACAGAAAGCTGTACATTGTGCTTTCTACCAGCTGCAGTACTTACTTGTTGACAAATAAAATGCTAAACAATTTTCCAGAAGAAAAGCACCCGTTTTTCTTCACTACCGCCCTTATTTAAAAGATTGAATACAGATTCAAAATAAATAAAGTATGAGCATCTGGAATACCATTGGACTAGCAGGACAAACGACAGTCCAATGTTGAAACATGTACAAGTTAAGTAAGAAATAATTATATGTGTTGTCAAACATGAACATAATATAAAGAGAGCTCAAAAAAATTTGCGCAATGGATCATAACCTTTTTAATAGTAGCACTACAATCATGAAATTTTGTGTGCGTGCACTGTTTCATACACGCAATGAGTTCTTGGTCACTAACACACAGCCTACGAAGAATATGGGCCTTCAGACTACCAAACAGAAAGAAATATAACGGGGCGAGATCCAGACTATAGGGGATCTGAGGCAAAACTTCCCATCCCATCTGATTTTCTGTTGTGTGTGATTGGCAGAGTAGGGCCTCGCATTATCTTGGTGCAGTTTGATTACTTTTGTTTGGAGCTCCGGGGTCTTTGTCTTTAGTGCACGTCGCAGCTTTGCCAGTAACAAACAAAACCGCTCCTTATTAACGGTTGCACCACGTTCGAGAAATTTGATGAAAATTACGCCAAGATTATTCCAGAAGAATATCGCCATTAAGTTGCCCTATGATCTGGTGAATCTTGTTTTTATTTCCGTGGAGAGCCTGAATGACAACGTTCCATGGTTTGCGTTTTACTCTCCGAATCCATATGGAACAACCAAGTTTCATCCTCTGTGATTACACCATCAAAGCATTATGGAGAGGCACCACTGAACGAGTTCTGTAGTTCCTTCCTCTTTGCTTTTGGTTCCCTTGTGACCAAAGCTCACTTACGGAATGGAAAGAACGGTGGGCTGCATGTGTCACGGCGCACGGAGGTTTATATTGAGTAGCATGCGTATGAAGTGCACGCACACCAAATTTCATCGTCCTAGTCCCACTATTAAAAAGGTTATGGCCCATTGTGCAAAACATTATGTGCGCCCTTTGTAGTTATGAAATCATATGGCAAATATATACGTATCAAAGAAGGTTAAAGGTTTTCAAAATGCGTGTTACGAAAGTAGGAGGAACTTTGTGGGAGATTAATGCGTTGATGGAAAATGTTTCATATTTTCAAGTATTACGTTTTCAAGGGGGAAAAAGGGGTCTCGAGACGTAATTTAAAATGTCGTTTATTTTTGTGAAGATAAGCTATGCGATAATTTATCCGAAAATATTAGGAGTAACGAAGTTATTTTAGGGGGCGTCCCTCGCACACTCTCCTTAGCTACGGGCATGTATTGACCTAACATTACCTAAGATAACGTAACTACTCAACCAAAGAACAGTACATTTGGCATTGATTTATGACCTAAGCACATATTGCTTAGGTTGTCACAAGACATCTACATTACATATGGGTAAAGACATTACTCTGCGGAGCAGTAGTTTTCTATGCCGGGTCCTTGAACAATTAAACCTACATTGAAATTGAAAAGAACACATCGAAAGTAGTTCTAGTTCTTAATGAATACTATCCTTTTTTTAAATTCTACTCTCTTTCTTCGGGTGGAGTTTCTAGAAATTCTTTCCTCACTAGATTCTTATAAATTCTTTCGTGTGAGAAAAATCAAATTAAAAAAAATTCTAGTCTAGATAATTTTTAATAATTTGTTGTTACCTTTAGGCTGTCTTCGACTTGATTGATTTAAAAGAAAAATTTTAAGGCTTTAAGGCAACTTTGGCTCTGAGCATATGGTGGGTGAATCTTTGGGATGAAGAAAGTGGGAGGAAACGGTAAAACCCCGAGAAAACCACACATACGGTGTTTTCCCAATACAAAGCCCACATAGAATGAGTTGGGATCGAACCTACGACGCTAAGCATCAGTGATGAGCACTTTATCATGGAGCCCGCCAACTTGGTTGATACCACCATTTTTGGCGCCGCCTTGCTTGACTGAAGGAGAACAGTTTATGCTTAAATATACATTAAGAGGATTTAAGTCACCACCATCAAAGTTATTCTTCAAAAATGTTTCTTCAACTTAAAGTTATTCTAATACACAAAAGCCCAAACAGAGTAACAACTCAAACTTTCTGAAGTCACAATGAGCTTAAGTGTTCGTAACTTGTTAAAAAAATGAGTGCTCACTTCAGATATCCATATAAGGACCAGTAAAGTGCACGCTGTTATTGTCGTCTAAAATGTTTATTATTATCCTTAAACCAGATGTTTAGAACCCATGGAGAGCCTAGAATATCACACATTCCCCTAATTCTTATAAAAATAGCGCTTTATTAACCTGTGATAACATCAACGGTTGAAATTGAACGGGTGCACAGGGCACTTAGGCAGTATCTCTGTTACCGTTTAAGTTAGAGACTTCAAATCATGGTTTAACATGTCCTTGTGTTACACTTTGAATCTACTGCATAAAAACAATGGAATATTGTGGATGTTCTGCTGTATCCCATAATACCTCGTGTCTACAATTTGGTACCGCTGCAGGGAACAATTTAGCTTACAATAGTTCACTCGATGTACAGGTACAGTAGATTCGTGATTAACCGAGCCCCTGTTAACTGAAAATCCGGGTTAACCGAGACGATACGCGCGATCAATCTATTACAACGCGAAGCTTCGGGCTTGCTCGTTTGACCTTCACGAAACGACCCAAAAATCGGTAAAAGTCTTTTGTAAGAAAAAGAAAAAGTAATTCACAAAATGTGTTGTTTATCTGACCCTTATATTTACATACGTCATGTTTTGTTATGTATCATTAAATATACACTAACTTGGCATTAATGCTGCTAGTTATGATACATCTTTGTAACACATTAATCTCAGATCTCTGTATTATCCGAGTTATTTCATATCCGAGGTAGTCAATTAACTCTGGCAGTCGCGAGTCTACTGTATATACGGTATATCTCAATACTGATTTTAAACATCTTGTTTGAGTTTTCAGTAAACGTTTAAATTTAAAGTAATGTTAATATCAGTACAATGCTTCTGGAAACAAAAAATAAGAACAGTATTCGACCAGAAACGAACTAAGAGTGTACAAAAGATATTTGAAATATTTTATTAGTGTACTGCACTGAAGCTTTAAGGAATAACCGTTAAAAGCGATCTACCAGAAACGTCCAAAACTGGCCTCCAAAAAGACCTGACCTCTTGTAAACTTTATCTAAAACTGGTTAGTCTAATCAGAAAAAGATAAACTGCCTCGGCAATAAAGGCGTGATTACTATTTAGGCACATTTACGTGACATCTGACGTATCATTTTGTGTTCTCGGATAGCTTCTGGATGCTTTAGAATTAATTTGACACCAAACATTAATTACGAGTTTCCGAACAGATGTCAGATGAGTGCAACTAAATATAAATCACGTCTTATTTGACTGTGTGGTTTATACCCTCGAGTTATTTTGCTCCTCAATTGCTGTAAACCAAAGTAAAATATCTCCAGAACTGTAAAATGCATCCTAAGTTTATTTGACAGTGTTACATAGTCGACAGCTTAAATTACGTTTTAATCATTTGCTAGAATGTGGATAGAAAAATAGTTGTTATTAATGTTATTTTGCACTTATTGTAATCGTATCAACCTATTGTAATTTGACAGTTATCTTCTAACGTGTGTGGACTAAATATACAAAATCATCTTTGAGAGTTTGTTTTCTTAGAAATAATGAAGAACATATTATTGCAAAGGCATATATGGAAAGTTTCATATATACAAAATACACTACAATAATAATAATAAAAAGTAGTCAAAGTAAAGGTGGATTACATTTAAGTTTAATTACTAGTTTTCCAGGCAATTAGGAGGTGATTATAAGGTATAATCAGTTTATGTCATAAAATGGAATAATTATGTATCATATTTGTTCACGAGTGTCAAATTGCTATACGTTGCTATTACTACATAGAATTATTTACTATTGCGTTACTATTAATTACGAATACGTTACTATTACTACTATACTAGAATCAATTACATTATTGCTATAATGTAATTAATTCTAAACAAAGTTATATATTACATCCAGGAATAAAACCAAACTGAGGCGCCTCGATATTTCAGCCATTCTACAACAAGAGATCTTACATCAATCGAACTCGATTTCAACGGAAAGGAGGAAAAAGAGGCTGTATATTTCTCAATGATATTAATAATATAGTGAGACAATACGCGCAATATTAAGTTAAGCGATATTAAATATGGTATATAAGATATGTCAGATATTATCTGAGAAAGGTAAATGATTTGTCTGTTTCCCAAAAATATGAATATAACGATTATGCGAATGTAGAAAGTTTGTGTGAAAACGCAAATATATTGTCACATTCACAATGTATATTGTAAACTTTTACTTAATTATTACTCAGGAAAATCTATTGTATTTACATTTTTATATTATTTAAGTAAGCAAGTGTTTATAGCAGCGTTTCTCAACCTTATTCATGCCACGACCTTCTTTTGCCATGCTTTACGGCCGGCAACCCCACAAAAGTAATTTTCTTCTTTATATTCAGCGGTTGTGTTTCACATTGTATAAAATGGCCTAAAACGATTTTTTTTAAAGATATTTTCGTACAACTTTCTACAGTTGCTCACAAAACACTGACGTTTTAACACAGTGAAAATAATTTTCCTAAACTAAATTTTAATCCCCCGTTTGGAAAGATTTCAAAAGACAACGTTTGCTATATTAGGTGTTTTCGGATCTCGAAAGAAACAAACATCTTTTCGGCCTTCCCTAGTTCAGAAGTCTATTCGTGTGCGTGGATGCTTAACACATTACTAATGTCTGTAAAGGGTTGGAAAAACAAATAAACTTTGTTGTCAATCGGGTTATTAATGCAACCATTTGGTAATGTGTGTTTTGTTGTTCCAAATCTTTGCAAGTATGGCATATTTTGTTGTGCATTGTTTTCTGTGTATTGATACAGGCATGTATTTGATACCAAGCGCGACCACGCGAAAACTACTTTGTAATATCACAATATTTGAAGACCACAGGGAAAGATGGTGCTTCGGTCATTTTTGGCAAAATTGAGTTAAAGAGTCCCATCAGTTAGGTCTTTGAAGGGGATTTTTAACAAGCTAGTGTGCTTGAAGATAAGATGCATATTCTGTATACTACAAGCCAGTCTTTATTTGATGTGTTGGTATAGACAATGCTAATTCTGTACCTTTTAAACACTCTAATGTAAAATCAATAAAATGAACAAAGCATGTTCCTTTTCTGTGGTCTTCATTTATGTAATATGCAGAAGATTTTTGATCAGTATATAAATATTATATGAATCTACAAGGTGCAAAGCTGGGAGCCGTTAGTCAACATTTGGCAACGGGAGAGGATGCAGTTATTTTCGTTCATACCATGTTGCATTAAGATACAATTATAACAGAACTAAAATTTGAAGACGAAGCTGACTGTCTTTTGGCAGCTTACTGCTTTTAACTTGAATCCGTAGTAAGGAACAACAGCTCTATCTAGAAACACGTTATAAAAGAAGTACGAGTTAAGAGACAAAACAGATGTGTTTAGAAATTATACCTAACAATTTGATTTAGATTGGTTCATATAGGTTCAAATTATTATCATTTACCCACTGAACAATCCTTCGTATAAGTCCTAATTCAGTTTGTCAATAGTCGTAGTTAGCTCATCTGGGGAACAAGAAATGTATATTTGAAGGTCGTCAGCACATAAATGATATGGCAGTGCTGCAATACAGATGGAAATTCGTATATATACAGAAAAGTGGAGTTAGTACACTACCATAAGGAACACTTTGATGAAGAGGTTTCAACGAATGAATTTATTTTAAGGCCTTTAGGCAACTGTGGCTCAGGCCGTATGAATGATGATGGGATTAACTGGTGGAATGAAGAAAGTGGGAGGAAACGGGAGCACCCCGAGAAAACCCACGCACACGGTGTTTGTCCACCACAAAGCCCACATGGCATGAGTAGGGATCGATCCGACGACCCCTAGCACCAGAGGTGAGCGCTCTACCAACTGAGCCACCGTGGCCCCAAGGTTTCAACGAAGATTCAATACTGGAGACAGTATGTATTGCGAAAAGCCATTAAGATAATTATAAATCCATTATGTGTGGTTGTGTAGATGAGCAGTGTCGAAAACTCTAGACATGCTTGTAGATGAAACACAATACAAAAGGGATAGTTACATGTGAGAGTCGTGTTTTTCTGCAGTTATCAAATATAATTAAATGGAACATTGTACGCAAGTGGCTACATGTCACTTTTTGTTAACTGATATTGTTCTTTCTTTGTGGTGGTATCTAGCAACAGAACGACGCAGAAGAGAGTAATTCTACATTAGTTCCTTTGCCGGCAATAACGATTGGAATATTATAAACATAAACTTATGCAATAATAGCTAAGTTATGTATTATGAAGTTAATTTCAATACGGATGTATTCGATAAATTTGAACTATATTACCTAATGCTATCAGGGGACCATCTAATGTGCAACCATTTGAGTCGTGCACTCAGATTCCCTCATGAGAAGACATAATTGCTCTAGGGCGAAGATGGTTTCCAAACATTAAGCATGCACCACACTACAAAGTCAGAATACAAAAATACGACATATAAATAAACTTTACTAAGCATTAAGATATCCATGAGTCATTCATGACTTTATTAAAATATTTCACCATTGATTTACCTTCAATATCTGCAGAACACTCTCTATATTTCTGCAGTGTACATACCACTATTTTAGTTATTAATATATCGTCCACACGTAACTTCCTCCAGAAATTAGCGGCTGGAAACATATTATCTATAGTTAATACTTATTCATGCAGCTCATACTCAAATACTCCTTACCATCATCGAATATCTCGAATATAAGTTATTTTACATTCCCAAAGCCCGGAAGTTTTAAAACACGTCCGTATCCAAGTTCATTTATGCGTTTTATGCTTGGTTCTTCCTTATTAGCATTGTCCTACCTTTTCCTTCGTTTATCGTTGTCTTTTTTTCTGGGTGTTTGTTCTTTTGACTCTTTCCTTGCTTGTATATACCATGATCTATCTTTATTCTTGTTCATCCCTCTTACGATTTCTCTTTCTTTTCATAGTGCATCTATACTGATAACTGGTACAAATCCATTTGATGTTTGTCAGTAAACTCAGTACATGAAACATGTGTACCAATAGTACATTCAACTATTAATACTTGTTCAACATCTCGGTAATGCTGCAATGCTTCATCGAAATTTTTCAATCTGTATGTTTCACTGGCTAAGTTTTTTTTTGTTCAGCTAGTATCCAATCATCAACCTGCAAACACTCATTTTGTGTTTGTCCAGATGTCTCTGCTTCCTGTTGTATAGATGCTATTTGCTCTCTTTGTAGTTTAGCTTCGGAAGTGATCCCCTCTCCTAGTAAGATTATGTCTTCTCATATGGGAATCTGAGTTAGACTTAAATCTATTCATTTGCGATTTATAAGGATGTTGCTTAGGAGAATTCGATACTGTTTTTTTTACAGTGAATGCTTCCTGATGATCAGATTTAATTGAATCTGTCTCCTTATTTACCTGCTCGATTAATGATGCAATTTCAACTGCACGGGAAAATATAAGTTTATGTTCCCAAAGAAGCTTCTTGCGTATGACATAATCTTTTATGCCTAGAACAAATTGATCCCTCAACAGGATGTTAGAAAACTCTACATAGTCACAACGTAGTGCCTGGCGTTTCAATGTACGTACACATTCCTGGACTGACTGAAATTCAGATTGTTTGAGGAGATGGAATTTACATCTTTCGACTATATCCTTATACTTGTGACCAAAATGTTCCAATAATTTCTGTTTAATCTCTGTGAATGATTTTTGAGCTAGTAAACTAGGAGCCATTATTTTTTATTCACTAAATAGAAACTTCAAATAAATAGTATATCTAAACACTGCAGCAACTTACAGTAACGTAGTTTCAGGAAAATCCTTGCGCTAGTACAGTTCGAATGGAAACTTGTCTCTTGATCGACTCCAGGGATTCCCTGAGTTCATGTACCCTCTAGCAAAAGTCATCATGGCCAAGACTAGACATTTCAATTATTGTCTAAGGGTCAGTTCTACAATTGACCGCTAAGCTTCTAGTCAGCGCTAAGTTGAGGTCAAGTCTGATTCTGGCCAATGAGAGTTCGAAAAATGAGAGTTGGCCTCAACTTAGCATGACTTGAAGTTTAGCGGTCGATTGTAGAACTGATCCTAAGTGGTTACCATATTCTGATAAGCATAGATACTAATTCAAATAATAACCTCAATGGTTGACTAAATTCTATATTCCACAAAATTATAGGTTATATGAGTGTGTTGTGGAAAAGATTTACGTTATTGCTTTTTATAAACGCATTCTGTACTTGATTAGTAATGCTGGTTCATGATCTGTTAGTCAAGGACAACATTATTAACTTAAATTAATCAAGTTAGTTTATTTCATCAGTGTTCAACTGAAATATAGAATTTAATAAACAGTAATATTTTGTGTGAACTGTCCTGGACCATTGCTTCTGGTATGTGTTCTGACCGATTAAGGTACTTTCGGTAGTAGAATTTGAAAGGTGTATTGAACATTTTTCTCACTCTATCAAACCATCTCAACTTTTGCTACATAAAGTCACATATATAAAATTTTGCGAGAAGGATTATTTTGTTACATTCCATATTGCTATTGTCTTTTGGATATTTTCATCCTTATTTTCGAAGTAAACATCTGGCCTGAAATGCCATTGATAGCTACAATATATATTTATCTTGTTAATAAAATGTATCCCAAAAGGCATGCAACCCTTACAGCACAGAATATCGGCCCAATAATGGGCTAACCTTAAACAACATTGGCCGTTACTGGCCCAGTTTTGCGTCGATATTGGCCCAATATTCTATGTTGCTAAGGAAGCTGATGAGAAGCATGATTTTTGCTTCTGTAGTTACAATTGATGTAACAAGCTCAATTCAAATTTAAAGTTGATGGTACTAAGATAATTTGATATTTCATGTTTCATTCAAACTGGAGGTAGAAAGATTTGTGTAGACATACCGTATATGGCTAGTGTCGCGACTGTCGATAAGCAAATGGTGAACATGACTTCTTTTTCTTCTTGTTTGAAGTAAAGTTTGGAGTATGAAAATTGTTTTGTGTGAAAAAAATCGCAATTTAATGAAAAGATAAGAAGCAACAAAAGCTGAAGCTGTAATTAGTGTTTCTTGCTATAATTTCGATCCATCATGATCGTCTATGAGAAAGCAGCAAGAATGTAGTTGTATAGGAGAAATAAAGATGGTACTTTCGTATTGTGTTGTTCTTTCTGTTTTGTTACTAAAATGAGTTAAGCTACATTTACGTCTTAAGAGAATTAAAGGATGTTTATGATATGAATCGTCAAATTAATTTGAATAAAGCTATTTATCTATGTTGGAATCTTCTGTATATGATAATGATTAAATCTTCCAGACTCTGCACTCAAGCCTGTTATGCTAAACTTAGTTAAACTTGTAATGAAAGACTTGTTTCAAGACTGTTGTGACACGTTTAATATCTTAAACTAGTAGCAATCTTGTCAGTAGCCAATTATTAAGAATAACTCAGCTTGATATAAACTTGTAGACTTGCCATGACAAGTTTGATGTTAGCTTTTACACTTAAATGGCCAACTTGAAACATGATTGAATCAACCTTACTCTGCAACTGGGAATATTATGTGCGAAAAATGATTTCCAGCATCATCTGAATTCTAGGTAATTTGCAATAAATTAAATACTTGTACAAAAGACTATAGATAGCACCAGCTAATGCTCAAGTCAAATGTGAAAACAATATGTTTAATACTCAGAGACAATTTTTAACTGAACTAACAATAAACCAAAGGAAGACTTATCACTTCTCGGGTTTTGTTCTACTAATAGTTTTTAACCACAAAAGTCGTTTATGTAAATGTTGAATACTGTTTCCTCAATTAGACAAATCATATCAACTATATTATATATATTCCATCTATATCGTCCACCGTTAAACCTACAAAATCTGCCTTTACGAACAGTTGGTTCAAGCCATTCAATGTTAGTAATTTTTCAGGCCTCTTTTATATTAAGAATCACGCATTTTAAAGCAAAATTAAACAGTAGTTCTAGTAAGGCATGCTCTTGCTTGAATCCGCTGCGAATCTTGAAACTATCTGACATATTATCATCTACATGTATTCTGATTATGAAGTCGTTGAGACACATCCTTACTATTAAATAAGTGTTTTCGGAATTCCAAGTTATATCAGGACACTGTAGAACTTTTCCCTGTTGATAGAATCATACGCTTTTTTTTAAAAAAAATCAATGAATAGGTGGTGAACAGTCCCATTTCTTCACTAACGTTTGTTTCAAGGCAAAAATCTCGTCCAACGTGGATCTATTTCGTCTAAATCCCCATTGGTGATCTTCATTTATTTCATCTACGTATACAGTTAGGCGTGTGAACAGTATATTACTGAGTACTGTACTTTGTAACTTGTTGGAAGTAAAGGAATTCCGTGGTAATTATACAATCCGATTTATCGCTTTTCATAAACCGGAACTATTACTGAGGTTTTCCGTTCCTTTAGAAGCTCGACCTTTCCCTACGTAGCACGTTTTAATCCGCTTGTAGTTGTTGGTATTTGCTTCTCTTTTATTGCCCTGATTGTTTTCCTTCCGCATTCTTCATCAAAGCAAAGTTTGTTTCTTGCTGTTTCTTCTCACCTACAAGTTTCTTCGCTTTTTCCTTTCATTGTATCACAAATTGCCTCCTACATAATTATAATTATTTACACATAGAGTAAATTAAAAAATAAATATCTTGTCAAAATCGATTACACCAATAAATACTGTTTTTAAAGATATGCCCTTTTATCGATTAGCAACTTAGATATTCAGGAACGAACACACCATGATCACAAGAAAATCAGATTCTAGAATTGTGAAATATTTTCACAATGTGCATGCATATCCGTGCATTAGGTTTTAATTTCGACATACAATACTAATACCACTAATTTTAAATTTATTCTTTTTGTAAGATTCTTTGCCGAGAGGTAATATTGACGGAATAGATGATATTAAGTTTCGTTTGTTAGAGTTAAATCAATGATACAAGATGCTAAGGAAGAAAGGTCAAACACGATATTATTTTGTTTGTTGGTGTTCCTATGTCCACTTTAACGTTAAATAGACTGAATATCCTAAAAGTATTGTCGAGTACTCCGAATATTTCTTTCGTAGGGTAACATGACATTGCCTTGTTAAATGTATTCTAGAAATATTAAATACATTTCTTCAACAAGTTAAGAAAACATTATTTAAAACTTTTAATCTGATGTTTGTTGTAAGTGAAATATTTTTTTTAATCCAAAGGCAAACTCATAATTAAAATAAAATAACTGTTAATATCTCATTACTATGAGGTGAATAATGAAATTATAGCAATAGTAATAATCCTTAGCATGATGGTGATTATAAAGAGGTAAATTTGTTTTGATATTAATTATAAAATGTGCTTTGACTAAAACTAAACATGTTGAATTAAAGTCCCGCCGTGAAGTAAAATCCAGTGACATAAGACAGAAAACTTTCTGGAAATTGTTTAATTAAGCCTTTCTGAAAATATTCGTTCAGCAAAAAATGAACGCTTTGTCCTTTCATTATTCAGCTAAATGAGCGAAACTTCTTTTCTTCGCTCTTTTTAGCACCATCTAATCTATTCGTAGCTTATGCGCATTATAATGTCAATTTTATTGCATATAAATCCGTTAGAATTTTTTAAAATATTCTTTAAGCATTCTACTACCAAGCTATGATTTTGAGTATATTTCATGTAACTTAAAGATAAATATATTAAGGTATAATTAGTTTTATGAGTACCACAAAAATATGCTTGTAGCTGTGCAAAAACCATTGATTTAGATTTCAAAAGAACGGAGAATTTCTAACAAAATATCTGATAATAATTATGTATATGTCTTTGTTCTTAAAATCTTTTAATATGGATTCAATATTTTAATATTTACTTTAAGTTTCTTAAATGCCATCTTTGTAGGCGCTCAATTAATTAAAAATTCTCTTGACTATGGAAATACAAATATTATGTGGGTTTATATAGTCTTCAAACGCTTAATTTTGAAATAAATCGACCCCTAATTTTGAAAATTGGACATGAAATTGTAATTTAACACTTTAAATACATTTCTTTATTTGGAATTTTAACGTATTATTTTTTGATATAGTAAATTATCAATATAGACGAAACCAAAATATTTTAGTAGCTTTATTTCATATGTAACTTTTAATCTGTCTTCAATACTTAATTTTCCATTTCCAGATTATCAGTTAGTTACTCTTTTGGGAAACATATTTGCACACTGTTCTAATACACTTTAATTCAAAACACCATACACTTTGTATTTAAGGGTCTTTTTGTACACCGAGCTATGTAATTTTCATTTCCTTGAAAATTTTCCTCGTCTGATATAGCTTCAATATATTTTATCAATGACAACTGATCAGTGATCACTTAACGTACAAATGACTCTTAAATTGAAAGAAAGTAAATTTCATCAGCAAGTAAAATCTAAATAAGCAGAACAACTGTTAGGAGTGATTTCTAATTTATTAAATTCATCTACTGCAGATATATTTTACACTGTCACAGTTTCGTGATTTTTTAAACTACTAAAGTTAAGTACTTTCTTCAGTGTTCTTGTGTAACTGTCGCCATTATGAGTTAGAATGGGCGTTAACAAAGCTAGGTTGTTAACACGCACCATCTAGAGACTAAAGACACACCATCAATACTAATTAACGTTATAATTCCGAAACGATATAATTAACGATATATGTTATCCTCAGTTACATGTGCTGCTTCCAGTTCAAGTAACGGCAACATATTGAAAAACTACATGTATTAATAGCATTTGCCATCAACGGTCGCGACATCTATATTTGAAACATGTAAGTCCTTTTAGCATCGATAATAATACTAATAATTATTTGGACTACTACCAAAAGGTCTAATATTAATCGTAGAAAGAAGAATACCACGTCATCAGATTATGCCGACATTGTAATACGTCTGTATATTTTTTCACACATTCAACTGCTTATCGATAAATATTTTCCTTGCTTTTCCTTGAACCGACATCGGATTGATCTAAGTACCGGTAGGAATACGCCACGACATCAAGGATATTGAAATCACAATACACTGCATGATGACATGAACAGTAATATTAAGAAGACTTATCGAATAATAAGCAACTAATCAGAATTGAGCTAGGATTTAAGCTATATTTCTAAAGAATTAATATCAATAATAAAAAAATAAACAGTAGTAGTAGTAGTAAAGAACAAGATGGCAGGCGAGAAGGATTTAAGGAAGTAGCCAGGGTTATGAGAAGGAAGAATATACTAAAAACATGAAATACGAAAATAAGAACAAAGAATTTACAAAACAAAGAAATCCTTATTATTTAAGAGTTTGATAATGATTTTATTGACATATCGAAACACCTTATATTATATTACAGCACTATTTTAGTATTCTATCATCTTAAATATTTATATAATGTTTAAAATTACAAAAAATGTTATTTTTTTAAAATCTTTGCATTAGTTTAGTTTATGTAATAGGAAATAATTTAAATAATTCGTACGTGTTAACAATATTGCAGTACGTAACACACATTAAAATTTATAATTCCACTCAATATGTTAAATTAATTCTTTATATTATTGATTTTGAAAATTTTATGTAATTTCTTGTGAAGTTTCTTATACTTAATTTAGTATCTATATCACCCTAATTTCTAATAACTATTAAAGTTCAAACTTTACATAACATTCTGTTTTAACCCTCATGTGTACTCACACATCAAATTACTATAATATCTGCTTCACCAGCTTCTTTCTGTTATTGTTACAATAATTATTTATCAGAAAATATTTTAATATAGTTATTTCATTTTTTTTATGAGCGCAATCATGACAACAGAATGTCTGAAACAAGTTTCCTGCACTGTTCAGAGCTCATATCTAGAAAGTCTGAAGAACGTATATGGATTTAACATTAAAACCAAAGGTATTATAGTGAAAACCATGGTTAAGTGTAAGTAAATGAAGCCGAATTCACTAATCGTGTGGATCTGGTCGCTAAGTTGAGGGTTCTAATTCAGTCTGTGGCGTAAATGTTTGTTGATGTTAGCAGCATTGCACTCCTATAATGAAGATTAACTGAAGTTTAGAGTTACTAAAATTGCACTTAAAAATTATGGTTAGGAAATGTTTTGGAATGAAATTAAAAATATAGTTGTAGACGAATAGTCGTCATTTAGACAAAGAGACGCATTATAAATGAATGACGGAAACAGTATGAATGTAACCGTAAGTAGTAAAAGTTTCGTCAAACGTATTTCTCTGCAGAACTTTCTGGCGAGAAGGATGTCGAGTTTGATGTGAATGTTAGTGACTTCCTCCTGAATTGGAAATGAACTTCGTTCACTTGAATACTTTGTAAGATATATCTAGTTTGATATTTTTCTTGTTGAAACTCTTAATTAACTATTTAAACAATACTAAGTTAATGATCTGGGTACAATACAATAGGCGAGAAAATGCAAACGATCTATACGTATTAATGAACAAATGCAACAAAGAATGCTACGGTTATGTGACGTTATTATACGTCACTGAACATTAAGTAACTACTTAATATGAATCTTCTTTCCATATATATTGAAACCTATTTGTACTCCAAAATACTGCATACATATATATAAATGTTACAACATAAATATACATGACTAAAAACCCGAAACAAATTAATTGATAACGGTAAAATCGAACAGTGGTGAACACAGATTCTATTTTGCTTCATCATTTTTCAAAGGTTGGAAAGATGTGTTGTTTACTTGAATTTATAATTGGTTTTCAAATTTTGAAAGTACGAATGATAATTTGAATGATACAATGTAAAGGAAAAGTTTCAGCTGAAGTTCTTTGTACTTTTAATAAAACATGTTCACTGATTTTCTCACAATTGTATTAAGGAATATGATCAACAATCAGAAAATCCATATTCAGAAATCGATATATTTCAATAGAATGATATGCTAGAATTGTTAAGAAAAAAAATGTATTGATTTTAGATAGGCAGAAAGTTTCTTGCATTTCATCAAAACTTATCGGCGGATATAAATTTCATCAATTCAAAATAATTCTATCCTAAATATTTGGGGGTAATACAATGTAAATAATATCTTCTAAACACATTAAGAGCCATCATTTCAGGACTTTAAACAATATTCAGTCACGAGGAATGGTATTCATATTTTCCAATTTTCTAGCATAAGACTCGTAAGATTTCGCTGACTCTTTTCAATATATCTGTATTATACATAATTGAAACATTTGAAATATATGCAGTCACACTTGGTAGTTAAAACATCGTTCTGTTTGTATGTGTGCAACTTAAACGTTACCTGTTAAGCAGCTCGCTCAAGGTTCGATGCACACACATTTTCTCTTTCTTAATATCATGCATTGTAATTCAATATTTTAAGTGATTTGTAAGGTCAAATGCAACCAATTACATTTTAAATGAAATTTTAACCTTCACTTGGTTACATGAAATGACCTCATACTATTCTAATGAATTCTTTCGGTGCAACATTAAATCAAAATCAGGAACAGTATATAACTTAATATTCCAAAATAGAGTGTAGATTATGTGAAAATAAAACAGAAAATAGTTCCTTACAAACTAATATAATTAGAGCTGAAAAGTACCTACGTCAGAGTTAGGAAAAAGGTAAAATGAACATTACTTACTATCAATTTCCGAGTGCTT
>JAGDQP010019472.1:17950-34802 GCA_022664845.1 Lepisma saccharinum
CAATCCAGCAAGTATTAACATCGATAAATGTAGCAGAGAATAACTTGCTGCAATTACTTGTTGAAATATATCACAGAAAGAAGAAATACACTGAGATATAAGGTCGTTTATCAATTCGATACTTTGCTCGGTAATTGTAAGAACGTAGGGGATAGCCTATAGAAGTTGGTTATGGTTAACTTTTTAAAAGGAATACAATAGATTACCAATAAGAGTCAAATTAATAACTTCAAATAGTTTTTAGTAGTCAGCTTTACTTGAAATGAGTTACGTAGATAATACAGAAATCAAACTATTATTACAACCAAATATGATTACTAAATTTTCTTTTGCACCCGATCAGTATAACCTATCCATATAAATAGTTACATTTTGCAATGTTTGGTGGATGTTTGCTAACTACCTATAATACAACGTCAACTCTACCGTTTAAGTTGGTTGTGGTTACTGACTAGGCATGCTGCAGCGCCACTGTGACATTGTGAGAATAGTCTGAACTCCAATTAAATATGTAAAAATAGGAGCTTCAGTGCAAGGTGGAGTGAAATAAAAGCAAGAAGCAAGTAATGTTTCATACATCTCAATGGTACAAGAAACCTCCGTTTATAACTCATTATTATCCTGTTTGCCACAACAAATGCAGCAGAACAGAACAGAGACTGCATTAATGTAGGATTAAGTATTGTAATTCAATAGTATAGTTATATATCTATTTCATGAACTTAGGTTAGGTTTATACTTTGTTTAGTGCAACTACCTGAATGATTCTAAATAGTCTACAATGGCGGCGTAAGGCAGGGGGATGCAATAGGTATAGCGTCTCAGGACTCCTACTTCTGCGCTTGACCGTAACAGCTAATTGGCATGACCCTCCACAATCAGAATAACAATTTTCATGTATAGGTTACTACGAGTAAGCAAGATCATATCAGCCTTAGTAAGTGAGCCTTCGTGGGGTCCTGAGCTATATCGCAGCATATAATATATTCCGGCCAACTGTAGCATTATGATGTGTTTGTGGAATTTTTAAAATTGAATTCGGAATTTTTTTATGATATCCAAGCAAATTTAACTGATATTGAGGAAGTAAAAAAAACAATTGATTATGAATTAATCAGCTTGTGAAGTTTGTTTGTTCGAATGGTATGGATAAGTGGAAAAAATAACACATCGGTTTCATTAATGACTTTAAGATAAAAAAAATTCTTCATTAAAACTTTACATACGAGATTAGATAGAAATTACAGTGACTCTGTAGATAAGAATGAAGGTCTAAAAAACAATAAGATAGTGATTAATCCGATAGTAATTTTCTGTTATATTTTCCGCTTTATTTGTAGTTCATATCGTGACAACGTGGCGTGATGTTAGCCTTTATAAATCAAGGTCCACTAGGTAGCAACACTGTCGGTTAGTAAAATATAAACGGTACTACATAACCCTAATAAACCGTTTAGTTTTTCTCTCTCTTCACTTTTTCAAAAATAAACACCTGTGCCGGTCAATAGTCTCCGACTTCCACAATAGTAATACAAGCCTAACTGAAAAATTAATAAGAGCGGTTCTTTTGAAAATTTAACTAAGAAGAGGTGATATGTTAGAGCTCCCAGCGATACAATTATATTAATTGGACTGTTTAACTTCTTTATTTTTTTTTCTTGAATGCTAAATTTTATTTTACGTGTAATTTAATTTGTGGAGTTGATCTATGTTGCAAAACCCAGCACCACCAATATCTTGAATAATAATTATTCCTAAAACTACTCTTGAAATGTATTCATCGCCTCTAAAGTATCCACTTGTCTAGTAATTGTTGCAGTACGATCTCGTGAATTTTAATAATACTTAAATTAATATTTGTCTAATATAAAAGGCTACCTTACGTCCAGGTTTAGCTCAGACAGTCGGGGATTTCATGTTTTGGTTGCGCTATCGTCCGGGGTCGAGAAAGTGGGATTTTAAGCTATTTCAATAAATTATTAATTTTCGACTCAGACTCGCTTAGTGATAAACAAGATACGTTCAATATTTATAATGATCATTTATACTTAGAGATTTTAGCTAGTAACTATGATGTCAATTGTTTTATGGCTCTCAAAAGTAACTAAAATTAACAGTGATTGGACTCTTCAAATAACCTAGATACACGATTATCAGCGTGCGCGGCAGCGCACGCAGCCAAGTTCCAAGCCGACGCGATGGTAATTTTTTTTCAGTATAGTTTTTGAAACTCTTTGTTTTAATTGGCCAAAGAATGCGCATGAGAGTGCTCCAAATGAGAATCACTGTAGTTGCAAACTACCGCCGTAAACAAGTTGGAGAAGAATCTTAACAGCACTTTCTTGCAGGATCCCATGGTTACTAATTTAAGAAAATCTACGAAAAATTCAAGTAAGCAATTATTAATAATAAATATGAACATATAATAATATATTTTGTAAGAAAAAAAAAAAGACAAATCTTGCCATCCCACCACAAATCGAACCCGTATTTTTATTTCGTAAACCAACGTCCTACAAATGCGCGACGCTAGGACCTGCCAAATGATGGTTCTGCCGTTATATTTACAGTCATTCCACGACATCTAGCCAACATAGGGAATTATATTCAGTGAACCATACTTTCAGAATTTCGAATACTCGACTAGAAAAAAATCTCGCGACCCGATGTGCGGTGCCAAGTAGCTTTACACGGAACACTAAAAAGAACCGAACAAGGCCAGAATTACATCTTTCAAGACATTACTGCGTACTTACTAATTAAGCAGCAACATCAAATTACCAACGTTTACTAGTAATAAGACCTCAAGCCAAAGGGTTCATGGGGTGCTGAGTTATAAGCGCCCAAAATAGGCTTTATAAATGTAATACCTACTCACTGGCTGACTGACTCACTCGCTGACATAAATGTTTGACATGTTCTCGACTAGCTAGAAATACAAAACTTTACACATGCTTAGGGGTGGGGGTAACATGTAAAGCTCGAGAAAAATTCAAAATCTGGAGTGTGATTACTAGGGGAGGGCACAATAGCCCCTCAAATTGTGAAATCAATATACATGTTCTGACGTGTTCCCGACTAGCTAGAAATAAAAATTGTACATATGCTTAGGGGGTTACTTTTAAACCTCCATAAAAGTCCAAAATCTGGGGTAACATACCAATGAACACCACCAACCTCTTAAAATAAAGTGATCTCACATATAGTACGTTACATTTCGTTGAAATTGTCTCAACGTGAGTTCTATCGATTTAGCTAAGTTTTATGGAACAAATGAAATTTTCTTATACTGGAAATTGTTTCAAGAACTTGGCCAACTGGTCTGAAATTTAATGAGAAATACAGTGTTTGAGTAGGTGCCAGTAAAATAACCAGAGAATTGGCTATGTTCTTGAAACAATTCCAGTCATGTAAGCAGTATATGAAAATTTAATTTGTTCCATAAAACTTCGCTAAATCGATAGAAGAACTTCTTGGGAAAGAACCTGGCGAATTTTATATATCAAAACTTCCATATGCTGAAACATCTGTTTTGTGTACTACTTGGTTACTTGGCTTTGTTTTCGACACGGAATGTTTTGGATTCGGATCAAACTTACTCGAACGCTGTGCTACTTAGAACCTATAAATTGAAACCTACATCTACCGAACCTTAATTAGCTAGTTACGGTTCTAAAAAATATTTTTCTGGCTTCTCATATACGAAAGAAATAGCATTGTTTAGTGACTATTGCACCTATTTACCAATGTGATATACTTGCGGTTTCAAATGTCTAGTATACATTCATAACATAAACACTGCAAGGTCACAAACCTTATGGTTTGAGCAAATTCAATTAACTACTTTTTTAACGAAAAATAATAAGAAGAAAGTTTGTGATTTTCTATTTTAACTAAAATAGTAACATGAACTGAAGTTTAAAATATCGATAATATATAAATAATTTGGTGAGTTTTTTTACGGGAACTAATTAATACGGTATCAATAGTAATTTCATGGTACATAACTATAGAATATTGAATAAGGAAGGATCTTATATTTGTAATGTACTTCGGTAACAATGAAAACAAGACCATTTTGGAAAGTTGGGTTTTATAAATAAAGTAATGCAAGAATGAAATGATTTTACTAAAACAAAAAATGATTATAGATAATTTAACGTCCTGAAGCTTGACAATGTAAACCTACTTTGAAATATCTTGTTATTTATAGGCTCATAAAATTATCGGCGATTTTTTAACTCTTCAAATAAATTAATAAATAAATAGAAACAGAAAGCAGGATAGGGGCTATCCAACATTATCGCAAGTTGTTAACGTCACGGAACAGCGCCACCTGGAAATCAGATGTAAAAGCATTGCAGGGATTGCTATCTATGAAGTGTCAAAAGACTAATTCAGGTAGAAGTTGAGTTTAACCCAGTGCCCCAATTAGTGACCGTGGGAGCGTGGAGGTTAGGTAAGGTTAGGTATGGTTATGTACCTTTGCAATTTCGTTTGTTTGTTTAAAAATATTGTAAAGATACATAACCGCACTTACCTTACCTAACCTCCACGTTCCCATGGTCACTAATTAAGGATAAGTCGGGTTTAACCGAGTACAACAAATATTTCAAAATAAGCTAAATACAACGGTGTTTAATGTAGTTTCACTCAACAAAATACTAATGATCTCAACTTAAAACCTACCCAGGAATTAAGGACTTTCAAGAATCTTTTGGACATTGCTAATGTGCAACACACACAGCTGCGGCTATGAGTCGGGCATTGCTAGTTTCGCGCAAGTTAACAGGGCAGCTTGGAGCAAAACATCCAAACCTCATACCAATTAATGTGCTATTTATGAAATTTCCAAGAAAGCAGTTTGAGCTCGCTAATAAAGCAGCTACTGGATGACCGATTCAATGAGAAGATAATCAAGTTAGCATGCCGCTATAAATTTAACCTAAACATTATACCAACCTCATATTAGCTGCATATTTATGGACTTTAAAAAATCTAAGTGTGACCAATAGGTTTTACCGTGCAAAATAGTAAAGTAATGAACCCCAAAATTAAGCGTTACATAAGAAATTTGGGATATGATGGCTGTCCAAGAAAATAAGAACCGATTTCAGGGTTGTTCGAACAAGTTAAATATATGGATGCATGTTTCAATCGGGGTTCCCAAATCCACAGAACTTAGCATCGCCAAAATGAACCCATATATGCCATTTTAATATGATATTTATGCATTTTCCAAATCATTTAATCATGCATTTCAAGCTCGTCAGAGAAAAGTTGATACAGAGGTGTCCAACTCAATCAAATTTGACTGGAGTAATTTACTCCAATGCCAGCTCGAAAATAAAATAAATGATGTGTTAATGTTTCAATTTGTAGAATTTTGCTGGAGGATAAATTCAGAGTGACCAATTAAGCTGGACAGTCTCATACTCCACTTATTTGAAGAGTCCAAAGCCGAGGAAAATTCGATTATTTAAAAGGTCTCTGGATTCTAACTACAAAAATATTATTTCTTGGAGTTTCATTGAGAACGTTGGGGCAAATTGCATTTCCATCTTTGAAAGTTATAAATGAAGCTTTTGAAGTGAGGTAAAGTTCTACACTACTTAATTACCATACAATAATTACCAAACTATGAAACGTTTAGAACCCTGTAACTTATGTTCTCCAAGATTAAAAAACGCAGAACGGGCGTTTACTTGAATATATGAATTTTTCAGTGCAAGAAGCTCAAAATTTTCCTAATTTTCAATGGAAAACATTGATGTTTTAAGGAGACTTTCTATATTATATATGGTGGATGGTGCAAGGAATGAATAACGTTTACTCCAGTAAATTATTACTTTACAGTTTTACGGTTTATGTTATAAAGCAGTTATAATCGCTATTTAGAACAAGGAATACTATAACATTCCGAAAAGCCACTATCTTGCTAGAAGAGATACTTGAAAGTGTTTCTAAGCGGCTTGTTCGTTGACCAGCATTTGAATCATGTTAAGTCAATATTTTTCAATTAGAACACTTAGTATGAGGCAACACGTTTAAATTTATGACACTGATGTTTCCAGGAGTTTATTCGTAACATTAAATAGTATAAAACATTATCTCAATTGGAAGCTTTCAATTTAATATATTTCTCAACTCCTAAAGCAATTTCTCACAAAGTGTTAAATAAAACTCCAAAAAGAAAATAAAAGTGACATGTTTCGTTTTTTTTAAATTTAAATGGAAACTTTTCGTTAGCTTACCCTATATCTATCAAGAGCAATCAGTAAAGTAAAATTGTCGAGCTACAGGCCCTACCGACATGCAGAGGGATTGCCTGACATTTGGTAAGGATGCATTAAATAACGGACAATATTTGAATTTTATGACCTTTAGGCAAATTTTGCTCAGCCTAGATGGATAATGATTGGTGGAATGAATAAATTGGGAGGAAACGGGAGAACCTCTAGAAAACCCACGCACACTGTGATATTTCCACCATAATCCCCACATGGCACGAGTAGGGATCGAACTGACGACTGCAAGCTTCATAGGTCAGCGCTCTACCATTGAGTCCCTGCTGTTCAAAGCGGAGAGTACATCAGTGGTTTAATGAATTTAAGAACGGGCAAAGAGTCCTTCCAGAACGCACTATGCTTAGGACTTCCGCAAACAGAGGACCACGAGAGACAAGGCGGCTCTTGGGAACAAGCATTAAATTGCAGTGCTGAAAGCATCTCATAACACCTCTGGCACTTTAAGGAACTGTATGAAGTGGAACGATGTGTACCACATGAGTTGAGTGCAGCTCAGAAAGTGACACGACTTGTGTTTGTTGTTTTTGCTGTCTAGTTAAAGGAATGATCCGTTTCTGGACAGAGTACTGACCTTCGGTGAGGAATGGGTTCTTTACATAACTCTACGGCACCTTCTTTATTATTTGCCACCATATAAACCGCCTGAAAAACAAACCAAAAACACTTGCAGCAACAGAGGATAATACTGTGTTTGGTGGACTGATCGGGGTACCACAAACAGCTGTTTCCTGGGTACCAGCAAGCAATTGATGGGTGTGCATGAAAACCTAAAAAAAATCTAGCTAGCATATCTGAATCGCAAAGATGTAATTCTGTTACAGGACAACGCGAAATCACATGATCCTAAGGTCACCCGTGATACTATTACTTGACTTGAGTGGGAAAGGATAATGCATCCTGTATATTCCTCTGACATTGAATCCGTATTACCATTTGTTCCATTTATTAAACAACCATCTGCAAGATCGACGATTTCAAACTATCCACGAGGTAATATGTTCACTGGATAACTTCTTTGGTTCACGTTCGGCTGGTTTCCCCCACATGGGATCCATAGTGTAACCGAGCATTGGAAATAAGTCTTTACTGGTGATGGGAATTATTTCTAATTTTCCAGCTAATCTTACTTGATGTTAGCTATCGCGTTTCTCATGTACAGCCATCAGAACTTTATTGGTTACCTTTTATTTAATCTTCGCATTTGGAATGAGTCAGTGAAACACACACATAAACTTTAATTTAAGGTACGAATTAACTTCAGTAAAATCTAAAAGTGAGCGAAAATAAAAGCATTATTACACACATATGGATGAGGTGCTTTAGGCGTTCGGAAGTAGATTTGGCTAAAGTTTCAAGTCTTGTAAATAATGCATCAACAAATTACGAACCGTAACACTAGAGGAGGATCTCTTCAACACATATGAACACATTGTGCAAGTTTCAAGTCTTTAGGGTTTATTTGATTGAAAGCCTATACAAATTCCGTAATTCCTGCGTAGATTTTGACTTTTGGGCTGCAGATGCACTGTAAAAATTATACTTCTGAATTGGAAGTACAACATTGGAATTTTGTACTCCTAATTCAGAGGTACAGTTTTTACAGTATGGCGCTGCTAACTTGGGAAGTTACCTGAACTAGTTGAAGAGTCCAAAAATGGAGTTTCCTTTTCTTCAGAGACCGGAAATCCCTTAATTCATGAGAAGGTTTGCATATTTAGGCTCCAGATGGCAATCCTTCTGACTTCCTGAAATTTTTGTATTGCCTTAAATGTTTTATGATTAGTAGTTCCTGTACCCATATGTCCGTTGTAATTTGAAATTAAATTCCAACGTAAGAATTCTAACTCCAACTGAAAATATTGCAAGATAGCCAAATAGCAATTTTCTTTTATTTGAGTTTCTTGTTTGCTAATGAGTGATTTTCCAGAGGATATATTGGCGTCAGTGACATTAAACAAAACTTTCTGCAAACATTCATTAAAAAATTCATGTTAATTCCAAGTAAAATCCATTTTAATACCATGTTAATAAAATTTATAAATTTCCTCCCTATCAACTCACATACAAACTTATTAAACTGTCACTTGAAAATAATCTGTTCCCACAAGATGGGGATAAGAACAATATTTTACGTATATAAATTGTTACATGGTTTGTTTACAAGGAAATGAAAAAGTAATAAATTATTTGAGAAAAAATAGTTTCATTTAGTGGAACTATACTAAGTAATATTGAGGATAATTAATACCATAGAGATCAGAATTACAAATTCTACTAGATAGCAGCTAGAGACATTGATATTAATATTAGCCATATTCAGGTGTCACTGAAAGAGCCATATTCCAAATCTCTCTCTCTAAAGATTTTCTTAATAGATTGTGAAAAACATAGTAGTTTGGTACTAAACCCTAGTATTCGATACCAGTACATTTTTCAGTAGAAGTTCGCATATCAGGACAGATAACGACTTCAGATGGGAGGCACATGCTAGGATACGCTGGTCCTACCTCTGAAGCTTGTGATCGGGAAAATACGACACATGCTTGTACCATGGAAAACTATTATAAATGAGGAATTTACTGATGGTTTACAGTATATTGTAATTTTCTTCAGACATTCATTACAGTATGAAGTATATATTTTCTATCATCTGCTAAAATAAATTAGAATGTTTGATTTAAAACTCATTTGAAGATTTTTTATTTAATAAAGTATTCAGGTTTCTGCATAAACGCTTGTAAAACAAATACAAGAGTAAGCGAAAGTAGTTTCTCCAACACTAGAATGAATACCGCCTTCTGCAGGAAGACGAAGGAATTGCAGTGTTAATGGTTCAGCGGGTTAGTCGTTTCGTCAAACTTGAGTGTTCTGAAGTTATTTTTTAGTAACGTGACCTTCGTTGGATGGAAACTGGTGTCACATTGGTGGTTAAAGTTTTGTTTTTTCATTATCCCTGATATGGGATTCGTTATCCAGATTTGTTTCGGAAGTTCATATTTCTTCGCTTATTAATTTGCAAAGGATACATTTTCTGGAAACTCGTTCTCGTTTAAAGCAGAATGAGAGATAAAATACGTATTATTTTCCTTTAAGTTAATAATCGCTAAATAAAAGTGATGCTTAAAACCTGTTAAATAAAGGATTCAGTGAGTGGTTCTGAATAAGTGAGGTTAAATTTGTGTGTGTATGTGCGCGCGCTAACTAAACATTGGCAGAACGGGATGACCTAAGCTGTATCGGTAAATACCTATTCCAAATGGGTAATGTTTGTTGGTCGTTTGAATCAAGATCTATCTAAGTTGGTCTACCTAAGTTAAAGACTTGTGTTTCATTCGTTGGAAATTGGGCTCGTGTCGAATGTCAAATCCATAATTTATATTCGTAGCATATTGGACACAAGGAGGATATTTTGAGTTCATTATTCTGCAGTTTTGTTAGGAATTCACTCTAATATTTCTTCGTTTTCAAATTTCATCTGTAATAAAATAATGTGAAATAACTTTGATAAATCTTCATTGTGTAATCAGTAAGACGAATTTAAATTCAGTTCATAATTTGTTGTAAAAACAGAACATAGGGAAATTGAGATGTTATATATGTATTATTATTTCGCGATTTTGAAGTTATTTCCCTTCATTGTAGAAAGTCTTGTTTACCGTTTATATTCAATTAAAGTCTTTAATTATTAATTCAATTGTTGGAAATTAATTACCATTTCGATGTGGCTTTGTATTTTCGCTAATAAAATAGTATTTGCCCTCAGGATATACATATTTTCTGTAGAATAGTAACCTTAAGTCCTCTTTGGGGAATAGGATATACTTACTAGATGTGGGCGATTCTAATTCAAGTATTTACTAGTTGATCTTACACCCTATACGTTTGTATGATTGATTGTTCTCCTGCATTATAATATGGCTTCAAAGGTGGAAGGGCGATAGAAGATTATCACAGCAAACTTATTCAGAATTAAGTATTCTTAAGTAATTGTCATTTAAATATCATAAACAATTGTAAGCTTCTTCCAATGCTCATAAATCAATTTGTTTCATTTGTGTAATTGATTAAACAAGTATTCCTTATAATTTTGTACAAATTCGAGAGCGTGGTGGGGGGATTGTTTTAATACTCTGTACTCAGATAATGTTTTGGAAATAAACATCACTATTATTATTCGGTTTTTGAATAAAAGTACGGATTAAGGGTTTCCTAATGATTTTGTGGATATTTGAGGTTATGTATAATCATAAGTTGTTACGGTTGTTTGATGTGTGAGTAGTTGTAGTTTTTATTAGCATTATTTGGTTTGGAATTTGTTATATATATTTGTTTAATATGTCTGTAAACATTATACTTTTTATTGACAATGAGAGTAAATTTAGTGAACATCTTTTTGTTTTTAATCAATATTTAACAGTGGATCGAACGGGGAATATCGACCAATTAAATAATCTTAATGTTTATATGCGAATATAAATATTCATGAAGTAGGAGATAATGATTCACGCTTTGGGTTGTTCAATAGATATGTCATTTCGTTAGCGCCATCAGTTAATAGTCGCATATGTTATTATGCATCAGTGAGACCACAAGTTGGATCTGCATATCCTGGTTATCGAACACAAGTGTTGCATAATTTTATGCGAATGTAATCGCATGTTCAAACAAAAAGCGTGTTCAAAATAATTTCTTAAGTAGTAATTTGAATTTTCATGGAACTAATGCTTTCAGTACCCCTTTTGGTCGAGAAGTAGAATTTAGGAATTAATCCAATGTTGATGGGAGATATGTTCTTCCAAAAAGGAATGGAATTCAATATCGTTTGTCTGGTAATTATAGTACAAATATTTGTAACAAAGTCTTTTGATTTACCTATTGATCCACCAGATATTAAATTTTGGTTCGGAAATGCAACATACTCCAACAATGTATGAATCTAAAATATTTCGACTATGTTGAAGGAAAGGTTTCGTAAATGTGTATTTTACAGGTGTTAATGGACACGAAGTATTCAAAATGTTGAGCATTGAAGAAATAGTGAAAACTTCTGGATTATCCTTTAGCTGTATTTTAAGCGAACTGTAGATTCGATTTAAAAGGGAACTGTTTCAGTATTTATTATATTGTTAAAATAGAAACCTAACGTGCAGTGAAAGTAAACTTTTGTTCATAAATAGCTGTATTTTCAAAAATAGTTCAACAGGAGTTGATTAGTAGATGCGTTTCTCGAATGATGAATTTGGAAGAAAGTGTTTTTGAATTCATTGACTCGACCAGTATGTCAGCCTCGATTCTTGATTGTGTTTGTTTAATATTATCATTATTGGTATTAACCCTTCATATGCGTTCAATTCTTTAGGGACAGGCTTCTTAATTCGATTATTGAATTGAAGGTTAACTGAATTTCTTCGAAATCTACAAAATACAAAAGGCTGACTATTATAAAAAAGATCCTAGTTTAATTAGGAAATCTGTTAAGAAACGTCAGGTTTTGTTTTTTTAAAATCGGATGCCTCCTTGAAAAACAATAAACAAGGTAAACATAATACATCTTTTAGTGTTTATTTAGATAATAATCATAATAATGTGAAACAAATTAATAATGTTTGTCAAAGTAAAAAAAAAACATGAATCAAAATAAACTGAAAGGTGAATTGGTATCTGAGATCAAATCTAATTCTTAAACTGTAATTCCATCAGTATAAGAAAATAAAACACGAGCATTTATTAAAGGTAGAGTTCTCGGCATACCAACAGATATTTGCATGGATTCTGGATGCTCATTTAACATGTTAAACGGGAAGTTCGTTGAAGAAAGCAAGTGTTTCCTAGTAATAACCGAGAAGGACCTGGTAAAATCAAATCCGCATTTGAAAACTTAGAATTCCATTGAAGTTATGCGTGTTAAAGTTAGCATTGCTGGTGAGGTAGAAGAGGTGGAACGCCGAATCTTGAATGATCTGCCATGTGTGTACGTTATGGGAATTCCTTATTTAGAATTAATTGAGGCTTTTTCAAATTTTAAAAACGATAAAATTCAATTGAAGAATTGAAAGAAAAGGATTTCATTGAAATGGAGTGATGATGCTTCCGCTTGTTTATCATTAATGAACTCAGACTTTGAATGAACGGAACTTCTGGCGTGATTTTTTTCAAGTATTGCTAAGAAGAGTTAATAAGACAAATGCAAGTTCATGTGTGTGGAACAAATGTAGAAAGGATGTGAAGTCTAGTTATTCTGACAAAAAAGAAATGAACGTTAGACATTAAATGTAAATAATTTAATGAAATACGAATTAAATGGATGCGAATTGAAAGGGATTTATGTGGCACACTCCTTCATTCATAACCTAATGTTAATCCAAAAGGAATTGAAAGAGTGGAAAGTCAGTGAAATAGAATAGATTGATACTGATTCGGAAAAGCAATTGGTTAATGATGTTGACTTGATAAAATGTGATGTGAAATTGTGTCCCAAAGACCAGAGGAAAAATAGAAATAGACGTAGAGTTCAGAAAAGTGTACAATCTTCTTCAGAAAGTTTGGAAGGCATTCCAATGGGAGAAAAAGATGGATTGTAAGACAATCGCAACCACTAAAGGTAGTTTGCAGTATAAAACATTACCAGTAGTTATAAAGACCGCTAGTAACATATTGGCTAAATTCGTGGGATAATTACTGGCAGATCTTAGCGAACTTGGGGTAAATTCAAACTCGATGATATACTTATAGCTCATAAAGATAAGAAGAACATTTTGAATCAATAAGAATGGTTCTTGAGAGAGTAAGGATTAGTGGAATGACCATTTCTCCTGACAAAACAGAAATTGTGTATGCTTAATCGCTTAATTAGGTTTGGTTATTGAAGGTAATCAGATGCAAATGAATCAATCAATTGTAGATGCAATACGTAACTTACCTAAGCTACGAATTCGCAAAGGTGTAATAAGGATATGTGGAAATTTTAATTTTTACGGAAGATTTATGGCTGAAATTTTTCAGTATAATGAAACCACTTAACGAGTTGAGATTAACCAAGCGGAAGTTTGTTTCAGGTTTGGACGAACAAAGAGCCTTTGAAGATATGAAAAATCTCTTTGTTAATAAAGTCATATTGCGAATTCCTAATCTGATTCTTCTCCCGCAATCTTATAATCTTGCAACAGGGATTCAAGGTGGAAAGACTTCAATACTCATAGATTAAGTACGACGTATTAAATTGCTAAGCAGGTAAGAAAGCAAGAAAAAAAAAAAGAAAACCTAATTAACAATTAGTACTTTACTTTCAAAATACCGAAAAGTGTACTTGGTAGGCACGACCAATTACCCTAAACACATTTATGACAAAAGAAGGGTAATTATTATTAAGAATTTACATTAACACAAAAGACAATGCACTAAATCCACTTCCTCGTTTGTTTCAAATATATTTTAGTTTTCAATTCCAAAGTAAAGTCTCAAATTCGAACTTCTTCAATTACTACTTACGGTGATATTTATAACCTTTATATATTATTTCTTTTGGGATTAACGTTATCTACTTGGCATCTATGCATACGAATAGGAAAGGTATGGTCAAGTATTTGAGGACGAAAACGCTCACAGTTTTATTAGTAGGTGCTAACCCGACATATGTCTGCTAAGACTAAAGAAAACACTTAAGAAAATCCGAATCCGGATGGCAGGCAATTTTTGGTTTAATGTATGTGCCTTCAGGATCAAAGAATGTTAAAACAGTAAGTTTGGAAACTCACAGGAGCTAACATCAAAATAATACATGAAAGGCCCAAGGAAAGGAAAGAAAAAGTCCAAAAGAGAATCAAAGGTTTTTTTAAAGGACTGCGGCAATGAACTTGCGAGTTCTATAAGCCATAGAGTTAGTTAGTTAGTTAATTACATATTTCTATTGCAAGTGCGATGGATTTGGTTTCAGTGGGAAAATTGTCAACTATGGCTCCATGAGAACTGTATCAAATATGTGCTGTTGAGTGGTAAATATAATGTTTGTATTAGACATTAATAGGTTTAAGCAAATATTACAAATTATATATTTCATCCACTGTTTCAAACACAGGTTATCTCCTTACATGTATTTATTCTTGTCTGCGTTTTCCATTATTGCTTTTTAAAAGAAGTAATTATTTCAAATTTGAGTATTAAAATCCCACTAGTTTCTTCAATTTGTTCATTACAAACATTCTACCTATGTTAAACTTTGAAAATGTAGGAGATACATTTCGAAAACTTTTGTTATTTTATAGTATTTAATATTTACTTTTGGGTGAAGTTTGGTTAGAATTTGAGTAAGTACAGATCTTCCGGATACACGCCATCTTTGTTTAGAAAATTGTTAGCCTTAATATTAAGAAGATGTTTCGTAATTCATTTACTACCAGAATATTAAATTTTGAATGTATTTCTACCCTTTAGTCATGTATTGCTCAGGATAAGGTAGGGTAGGGGCAAGTGCTGTTGGAAGGCGTTGGCGAAGATCTAACTCGGAAGTACTCACCTGACATTGGTGTACTTGATGAAGACACTTGACGAATTGACAAAAAAAAATTAACTCAGGATAGATGACCACTTATATCGAACCCAGGACCTCCCCAACGCTTCAAAAACGGAGCCGGCTCGGTGTCAATATCTAGTCTTAATATTTATTATTATCTACTTTCTTAACATCATACCAATTAATTATTTGAAATTATGTTCCATTGACATATCAGTCATAATTGGCTCACATACTGGTATATGCATCCTAGAATCCATCTTTGGGGATTGGTTTGCCTGCCTAACAGAAGATCATTAAGTTTTGCCTTATTATATTTATGACATTTTATATGGTTCTTTTCAATGTGTGAAATTGTTTTCTAGCAACATTTTCTATGTAATCGAATAACCATACTTTCTCAGATATTAATACTTCAGAAAGCATCAAATGAATAGATAATATAAAGTTTCAATTATTAGTCCTACATAATTGAGCAAGTTTAACAAATCATGGGTAATATTAATTATTATCCTCATGTAATTCATATAATGATTTTCAATTCCAAATTTTCCTTCGTTAGTTTTGATGATACGTAAGAAATGAGAAATCCCCTTGATGTACATAAAGTTAAGCGTGAGTTATCAAATTTCTTGACTTGAAAGAAAATATGACCATGAATTTCACGAAGATATTATAGTGACCTTGGCCCATAATATTACAGAATTTTACATTCGAAAAAAAAAATGAAATGGGTTTAATGTTCCTTTCCAATGTTAAAAAGTAAGGAAAGTATTCAATTGCAAACGATCTTAACACTTTGTCCATAGTAAACTCTTTAGACATGTTGATACTTTTCAAAGAGAAAATGAATACAATTCATTTAGTTTATAGGGGTGTTTGGAAAATTAATTATGAACAGGTAACCATTTCAAAGGTTTTCAAAGGCAAGATTCTTTAGTTGTTTAACAATTTCAAAAAGCACTGTTCTATTCTGCTTGTATCTCGGAAGTAGAAGAAAGATAATTAGATTTCGAAATTATATATTTCTTATATTACCCCGATTAAGTATCGCGTTACTTCTTTCTGTATCACGAGATGAACAAATCACTGCTGGATAGCGATTTTGGGAACTGTGATAACGTCTTTAAAAAGCTGGAGCTATGATTAGAAGTTGACTGATAACTTATACAAAGTTGGGCTACGGAACCTTAAAAACTGGTCTTAGAAATCTATGAATCTTGCTGATAACTCGATAGAAAAGACTAACTTCATCATATCTGTTCCTCATTTCACAAGGAATACTCGCCAGGTAACAGAACCCGGTTTTGATGAAAATCTGTATGTAGGTACAGTGCCTAGGTAAACTTCCACAGCCAAAATTATAGGTGCTGTAGTCAACAAATAATGACAGGGGACCTGAGAAAGATGGAACGTAGAGTGCAAGTAAATCCAATAAAGAGTAAGCAAAAGTCCTTTCTTTTATAAACTGTTTCATGTATTGAAAGCAAATGGCCATTAATATATATATGCTGGACAGGACGTGTTACATGCTGGAGGGTATGACGAAAATTACCACAATCTTGAAAGTGGCAATGTTGACTATGAAACAACATTTTTAAATAGTAAATGAGCTATGTGCTGGAATGTTAAAAAAATAATGATGAAGTTAATTTTCGCGTAACTCTAATTCGGTACGGGAAAATGACACGTGAAGTTGACCTGGGAAATGTGTGGGTTGAATGATGAAAAATCATTTTTGTTGAAACAGTTGAAGAAACAAAATACAAACCACTACATGTGAGGCACCATTGTGTTCGAAAATATGATCATCATCGCTAGAACATGAAGTGCACTATAAAGTTTTTAATACACTAATGGAAGATGAAGTACCAATTTTAAGGAGAGGTAATTTTAGGTGAAAGTGACATTCTTCAGGTCAATTTCACGTGTCATTTAGTCATAGAGGATTAGAGTTTGGCCAAAATCGACTTCGTCATTGTTTTTTTTTTTGAATGTTGCAGACAAGAGTGATAAATCCCATGACTCACCTAGT
>JAGDQP010019473.1:2140-15965 GCA_022664845.1 Lepisma saccharinum
CCCATTTTATTGTGGTCTAGTGGCAAGAAATGAAATTTTCTTAAAGGTCAACATGGGTCAAGTGACACATGATGTCAATGGTCTATCGGTTGTATTTACACAAGCATGTGGTAATTTACTAGTTTCTTTTCAAACTTTGCGAGAAATTACGTTTGGAACTCTCAAATATTGTAAAGTACAGCTTGGTAGGTGAGGTAATATTTTACATTGTTTAACGTTGTGAGAGCTCCAACTGCCATCGTTAGTATAAAAGAACTCCTGGAAGCATCACTGTTATAAATTTAAACGTGCTATCTCATGTTTTGTGATTTCATTAACACCCAACCTCTGTGATGAATTCGTTGATGTCGCGAATTTCAGATCAGCATTGCGCGTTGGAAGGGGAAGCACGTGGGTTCGAACCCCTCTGCCGAGTTTCTTTCAATTGTACGAGAGGAATGTTGAGTTGGTACCATAACTAAAGCCCTGCTCGCTAACTTCCCAGTCTTACTGATGGAAGAATTATCCCTGAGGTGAGCTACGGCAAAAATTTCCGCTATAACCCATAAAAGAGAATTGAAGATTTTTCAATGTAATCTATGATCTATTTGAAAGACTAATGCTACCAACATTATCTGAGGCAAATCCAGATCGAAAGCTCAGGAATAATTTGTATGCATTTGGGTTCCATTTCCCTCGTCATTTCAAAACGAAATGGGTGTTTTCAGGCTATTGCATCATTGCCCCATACTAGTGTCATATACCCTTATCTCTCACAATAATAAGTATACTGCAAAACTGGTTTCAGAAACGTTTTTTCCGTAAACTTTTAGCACAGAATGACACATTACACGACCTCCTTCCCATTTAAGGAAACCGATCGAGATTCAATATGGCGGACTTCAAAATGGCGGCCATGAAGAACATACCCTATAATAGGTAGATTTTTTCACTCAGCACCCATTACTGTGTATTTGATTTCCATTTCTCTCAACAATTTAAAATAGTAAGGGCATTTCCACACCTTTTGAATACTCTCCACAGACAAGAATCTGACTTTTATTACATCATCGGTATCTACCAAATTTGGCTCTCGAGTGGCTAAATTTTTCTTTGATATACTAATAATGAAAATATATAATTCTTTTTTTGCCCCATCAGTATGTTTACTTGTGAAAAGTGTGCTATATGGAAAGACGGACGAGGAAGGTTAAGTTTGCATTGAAGTAGCTATACTGCTACTTCAAGAGAATGTTCGTCATTTGTTTGAAATCCACAATATCAAATATTCACAAAACGGGATTTTTCCCCTGACAAATCTATTCTTCCTGAAATCGTACTCTAGTAGCCTTGCATCTTTCTAGTCTTCTGTTTTCATCTTTAAATTCGTCATTCCATTATCTAGTCAATTCAGTCATTGTTTATAGTCAATAAAAAGAGGACATGACTGCTTAAATAACACTCCAACGTTATTTTTCCTCTTTTGCCTTGTGGGAACTGAAATAACATTTGAGGTCGATAAAGCGACAAGAGATAAGGAAGGTGAGTACTTTATTTCCCCCCCCCTCCTCCACCCTCATAGGCCTTTTAAGTTCACCGTAGGACGTCAGGAAAGGTAATTCACGCGCAAGTGACGCCAAGAGAAACGGTCTTTTCGGGGGTTCATAAACAGCGTTTTACTGAGGGGGAGATCTCTGAATGCTCTATCTCTGTTTCTTCTCGTGAAGCGGACACCTGTAGCGCTTGCTTCGTGTGAAACGGAAGAGGAGTCTTCACTGTAGTAACACCATCTCTACGGGATGAACGCTTTAATCTGAAATAGAAAATAACCTTTGACCAACGTTCTATACTACCGCTTGATTTTTTTTTTTATGTAGATAATGGAAGCCCCGAAACACTTATGTTGATTTCGACCTCATTCGTGTGAGTGTATGTATTTGTAAGGCAAGTTGATGAATAGTGTGTAGGTGACCATATATGTATAGTTCGTTGTAAAGTCTCAAGTATATCGATCATCCAGTTCCCGTGGGCTCACTGTTACAGTTACGGATTACTGAACACCCGCTTTGGCTTATCGCTGACTCTGTGATTTTGACCAAACTTGGCAGATAAGTAGCCCAATATCAGAGATAGTAACCTGCAAAATTGGGGCCGAAGATGGGCACTCGGGGCACACTTTCGATTTTTACACTTAAGATAGGCTATGCCGACTTAAGTTCTTATGAAATCCGAATGAGTGTAATTCCATGACTAAAAATGGAATTAGTCTCTGATAAATCATAAAATGAAATAGAAATCATGTATTTGTATCAATGTTTAAAGTTGTTAGTTCAGGGAGCATGACCTCAGTCACGCTAAGCAAATGCCGGGGTTCAACTTAGGCCATGGCCGACACCTTTCCGCATCATTTCCCCTCCCCTATGCCTTAGATGCCTAAAAACGATAAATAAAATTAAAACTTCAAATTCATGGAACATGAGCATGGATTAAAAACTCTTTGTCATGGGAAGCCATGTTGTTTTCTTTTGTACTTAAAACTTATTTCAGAGACAAATTAATGGGGTTAAACATAATAGTACAGGAAACCTTATTAGAGTCATATATGCTCAAAGTACGCTAACCGCAAGATATAATTAATTGTGTGTATCAGTTTGTTAACATACACGTATCTAGAAGTTGATTTTGGGAGAAGTCCACGGGCTTCGCGAAGGGGGGGGGGAGGGGGCGATTAGGTGTGTCTGGGTATGAAATATAATTACGATAAAGTTACAATCATTCTGCATAAAACTCTGAAGAATTTTTTTTCGGGGGGAGTCCTGACCCCACGGATCAACACCCTAAATACATCTCTGTTTGTCACACCCATTAGCTACTTGTAAATCAATGTTGGCAATTTTTTTCTTCAAAATTTCATTTTCTGACTTCCTTCCATATTTGTAATTATTTTTCTGCTATTTTATGTGCCTGTTTTAAACTGTATTCAATTTTTCCGTTCACCACAATCGTGATTTCGTTTTAGTTGTGAATGTCAGTGTGTTTTAGTAACTCTCTCATATTGATATTAAACACACACCAAGAAAAAGGAAACACACACAGCAAAAAATAGTGGTGTTTATTTAACACTTTTTGGTGTTCCAGGACGATTATCATTTGTTTGTGTTAAATCAACGTAAAATGTGTGGTTGCTTTTGGTGATTCAACAATGAATGTGTTATCAATGCTCATTCAAGACAATGGACTGACTCACACTAATACTATCACAGTGTCGAATCAACATGAGTCATCGAAATAAACACAGTGATTTTGTCAATGCTCATTCAACACAATGGACTGACTCACACCAATACTATCACAATGTCGAATCAACATGAATCATCGAAATAAACACAGTTGATTTAACATAAACAACTTGTAATTACTCTGGAACCTCGAAAAGTGTTGAATTAACAGTTATTTTTTGCTGTGTATTTATCCATAGATATTTTAATAATAAAGTTAAAAGTAATGAAAACAAAAGATGCACTTAATATTTTTTTAAATTTGGTTTTCTTTTAATAATTCTCTCACTAAAAACTAACAAATCAGTGATTAACACAGATTCAGAATTACATTCACTACCGTGGAGTTCTGCAGGGTAAATGTTAATTTTCGTTACGTGGGAGCTAGTATCAATGAAGTTCAAGTACTGGATTTTCCCACTATTACTTTCATGAACCAACTGTCAGTGTTGCCAACAGCAATCACATTTTCATGTGTTAACAGCAACCTAAAAGTAGCTTCTCTTACCACTGTTAGAATTAGTCACATTTGTTGCTAGAATATAAATAAAAAGTAGCTAATTCCGTATACACACAATAGACAAATTTGGAGATTAGTAGCTAAATAATGTTCAAAATAGCTAGGTTTAGCTACAAATTGGCTAAGTTAGCAGCACTGCCGACTGCTGCATGAATAAGCTTGTAGGTTACGTGGGATATCGCAACCTTTCAAGACAGATGGAACTTGGGTGGAAGCTCACGGTGTTACCATTGCTATTATGTGTATAATTTTAAACGAATGCAGTTTCCTTGTGTGTATTGTATTGCGTTTTTGCAATTGTATTTGTATTTCATTTTCGTGAGTTTGTAGTTACCTATGTTTAAAGTAAGTTGTTCATTCGTCTCCGATTATCGAGCACAGTCCCCAAAATAACCCGGCTGTTTGTGTCCCCGATTTCTTGAAAATGTAAAATAACAATAATATTGCTTCAGCCTTCAAAAAATATTTTGCCACCAAAATCTAGTTCCACGGGAAAACACGCACCTGACAACTACCGGTCGTTAAATCTCAAAACACAATAACATTCCCCCACAATAACCTAAAAATGTTTTTGAAACTTTTGATGTTTAATGGCAGCAATGTCCCTACGGAGAGATTGTTTTCTTTCATGAACTACATATTGGCGGAGAAAAAGTTGCAAATGATAATTTAGTTTGTCAAGTGCCAACCAGTAAATATCATTTAAACTTGCACAGCCGTATTCAGAAACGTTTTCTTTAAGTGGGTACACACTGTACTAACGTGTGATTAACAATCTTTTACCATTGATAGTCACTCGTTAGTACAACGATAGTCACTTCAAAAAAAGGTTTCTGAATACGGCTGACAGACTTGTTTTATGAGAAGCTTGATGCAAGATTTTGCGCTTGACATGCTAAGCTTGTAACACGTTTCAATCAAGCTTACGCTGATATCGGGGAGACCATTCAAATGCAATTATACTCTCACTCATACACACACAGATAAGCATATTCATACGCACGGTTTACAAATGAACACCTCAAGTAAAGAAGGCACTAAGGATCAGTTCTACAATCGACCACTAAACTTGTAGTCAGCGCTCAGTTGAGGCCAACTCTCATTTCGCGTACTCTCATTGGCCAAAATCAAACTTGGCCTCAACTTAGCGCTGACTAGAAGTTTAGCGGTCGATTGTAGAATTGACCCTAAGTGTCATTTTTGTGAAAAATTACGTTTTTACAGGAATAACAATATACAGTGGCGGACAAAAGTATTGGAACAAAACGATTTTTGCCTTAAACGTTATTACAAATGTGTATATATTAAATTTAATAAAAGATAAATTGTCACACAAATTTAATTCACTTAACGAATAATAATTTTAGATAGAAATTAAAACTTAAATATAATTTATAAAGTTTTATAAAGGAAATCAATTTTATAACCGGACAGAAGTATTGAAACATCGTCAACTCCAAGTAATTTGAAACCTTGTAAGAGGTCATTTTCTCCCTGTAACTCTTCAAAATTTCTTTGACATGGAATGAACATATTTCTTAATCAATATCTGAACCTATTTATCTCATTTTTCCATATGAATTTCCTTCAGTTCTGTTCTAGTTTTGACTTAATGTTATCTGACCCTGTTTTCGGGTTCATTTCATTTATTCTCAATTGAATTTAAATGAGAACTCTTCGGTAGGGGCTTCAAGGTGTGAGGTGTGTTCTAAACAATCTACTGCGTACAGCTTCTGCACTCTGTCATTGTTTTATGAGCACTTTCTTTAACGTGTTCCTGAACAACGCATTTAAAAGCCAATTTTCTCCTTGTGTACTCCATAAACAGAAGCTCCGTACACTATTAAAGATTATACAATCTGACACCATTGCACCTGTACCTCCATATTTGAAACTGCCTACCATGTTTTGAGGGTCCCATTCGATATCGCGTCTTCTCCACACTAATATTTGGCCATTACTATGAATATATTCAACTTGCTCTTATCTCACCATGGATCTTTGACTCAGAAGCCATTGTTTTCCATACAAATACATTTGCAAACTGATAACGTTCTTTTTTGATATGCTTTATTCGAAAACCTGGCGTTATACCTTACCTTGCTATCACTCGAAGAATGGGATCCTCAAAACGCAGAAGACAGAGTCAAATATGGAGGAGTAAGTGCGATGGTATAGGGTTCTACAGTCTCTAATGGTGTCTGGAACTTGTCTTTATAGAAGAAAGAGTAGGTGTGATTAGATTTAAATGCAATTTTGCACGAAAATCGAAAAGAAAGTCCTAAGAAATTGGGCTTAGGGTAGATGATTTTGATTTGCAACAAGACACCGAGTGCAAAATTGTCTCGCAGTGGATTGTAGGAAACACACTTCACACCTTCAAGTTATCATTTAAATTCCATTGAGAATTAATCTAATAAAGCCCGAATCAGGGTCAGAAAACATTAAGTCAGAACTAGAACAGAACTGAAGGAAATCCATATGGAAAAATGAGGTAAATAGGTTCAGAATTAATTAAGAAATGTGTTCATTCAATGCCAACGAAATTTTGAAGAGTTACGTCATGAAAATGGCCTCTCAGAAGGTTTTAAATTACTTGAGTTGACGGTGTTCCAATACTTCTGTCAAGGTTATAAAATTACGTTTTCCGTTATAAATCTTTATAAATTTCATTTAAGTTTTGATTTCCATCTAAAATTATTATTATTTAAATGAAATACATTTCTGTTTTGTTCAATTTAATATATACACTTGTAATAATGCTAAAGGCAAAAATCGCCCTGTTCCAAATACGTTTGTTTGCCACTGTGAGTTGTTGGACCTACGTATAACATATGTAGGAATAAAGATCCAAACACATTGCTTAGTCCTTCTATTGGCTATTTATAAATGGCAACACGTGTTGTTTTTATATGAAAATAAAATATTAAAAACTGGTTTTTTCTCTCAAGTTGGAAAATGGCACTTAGTTCTTCATTTTTTTTTTCAAGTTTTCAATTCCTAAACATAAACAAACATAAAAGAGAATGAAACAAACACTCGTAGACAATGAAACAAAACAATAATACTTGAATTCTTAAAGAGAGAATCTGAAGTAAAAGAAAATCCTTCATCTCCCAACGCAACAGCAGAAGAAGAGGAAGGTTTTGCGGTACACATCCATTTCCGTGTAACAACAAACAATTGCGTGGGAAAATTGATGTTATTTGTGGAAAACTGGTGTAAAAGGGAGGGAGAAAAGAGATACTTCCCTGCGTGGGTTTTGGAGTTCATTGACTATGAAGTTAGTTGTGTTTACACGGCGATGGTCACTGCCAACATTGCCTCTAAAATTTCGGCTCGTTGACTGTGAAATTTGATTTCCGAACACAGAACCCACTACGAGAAGATGATGCCGGTAGTAGTAGGAGCAGTGGTGGTGGTGATACTGGTGAAGTGGTGGGAGGAAAGCTGGGTATGTAATAGAACATACAAACATAACAGTGTGTCCGCATACATCACCTCGTCCCCTCCCCTCATTGGCCTGACTCTCTCACACTCTCTTTGCCGAAAACAGTATTCCCATAACATGAATAATTCAGTCCAGTATGCACTCAGGAACTGTGATTAGTCTGGTATCAATGTCGTTGCTCGTAATGAAGGCGAGAGACATTACATGACGATAGGGACCTCCATTGGTGGCATCTTTTAACTATGTAAACTATTTAGACTACGTGGTTAGCATGCATAAGTTATGAAGGAGGAAGGGGGCGGGGTGTCGGCGCTCCTTGATTCTAAAGCTGATTTAGTATCAGATCACTCTAATGGAGAAGTTCTTCAAAGCAACTGGACTATCTGCAAAATATTTTTCTAAAAAAATCACTTTTTTAAACTTTTAACAAGGTAATCTACCTTATTTGGTTACATATTAATTTCAGGTTGTTGAATGTGGGTGAACACTGAACACACTTAACATTCCTGGAAGCCATACAAATGGGAGTTAATACTAAAGTTCAGAATAGCCAGTAAAGATGAATCACTTCTTAACGAGATATCTTGCTTTCGAGCAAGTCTTGGTCTTACGTTAGTCTCAGGGCTGATTAAACAACGTAGATTTGCCACCCCTGGGGGAATACAATTTAGGCAATATTTACGATCCTTTCGTCCATTCTAGGAGAATTGTGTTAAAATGTTAACAATGTACTGGTTTTCGAACAATCATGTTTACCTGAGATGTCACAAAGGTGTCTGGATGTGCAGTGTGACAATTCAACACAACATTATTCTTTTTAAATGAAAATGGCTTACATCGAACAGTATCGCGAACTTTGAGAGATATAAGTGGAGACAGTTTGTTTGAAAATAATTTGGAGTTGAGTTGGCAACATTGAAGGTCTTTTTACATTCCCGTGACAGTCTATACTTAGATAGTTTATACTGTCTATATATGGGTGTAATTTTTCGCTTTCATTGCTTAAATAAAATCGAAGATACTATAGTTTACACACGGGAAGTCTCTAACTTCTTTCAGCTTTTATGCACGAACTTCTTACCCTCACGGCTAAGATTGTCTGTCCTTCTTGTCCTCACAGCTAAAAAATGTCTGTCCTTGGCCTCACGGCTAAAAAGTCTGTCCTTCTTGCCCTCACGGCTAAAGATGTCTTTCTTCATGGTTTTGCGGATAAAAATGTATGACCTTCTTACCCTCATGGCTAAAAATGTATATCCTTCTTGGCCTCACGATTAGTCATGTTTGTCCCTTTTGCCCTCACAGCTAACTCTGCGTGTTCTTGTTCTCACATGGCTAAAATATTTGTTCTTCTTCGCCTCACGACTAAAAATATCTGTTCTCCTTTGCCTCATGGCTAAAAATGTCTGTCCTTCTTGCTCATACGACTAAAATGTCTGTCCTTCAGGTCTTCACGATCAAAAATGTTTGCCCTTCTTTGCCTCTCGACTAAAAATGTCTGTTCTTCTTAGCTTCACTGATAAAAGTGTGCATATAAACATTAAATCGGATGCTCTATTAAATTATATATGTTTCGCCGCTTAACTTGATTGTCCATTTAGGACAGTTCCCTGATTAATCATGACGAGCAAATGTCGGAGTAGTTTTTTTGAATAAAGCTAAGTGCCTCTATCTTTCCATTTACTTATCCTACGAACTAATAAGTAGGGTGATGGGTTGGACGTAAGAAGCTTTAGAGTTCATCCAATAGTTTCAATAACCATCAATTTCGAAACCTTTTTTGGTTTTAAGTTACGTTGCCCTTTCTTATTAATACAACTTGCATTGTTTGTAATCCACATGAAAATTTTTGATTTGTATCTCTGGAAAAAAATGAAGTAACCATTTTGTATTCCTGTAGATCGATTCATACTACAATATTTTGTGTTATAGTCAGTGTTCGATTTGTAGGTGGAGATAACCTGCTGTCTGTAAAAATCTTCTCTGGCTCTAGTTTCCCAGAAATACCCCTCAGCCTGGAATATGAACAGGTGTAAAATACGGTAACACGACTGTGTTAATTCAACACTTTTCTTTGTCCTAGAGTGACCACCATTTTTTTCTTAAATCAATACACCAGACGGTGTTGCTTTCTGCGATTCAATACAATGGATAAATTGTCAATGCTGATTCAACACAATGAATAGTGTCATTCTAGTACTATTACAGTGTTGAATCAACTTTAAAAACACATCTATTGTGTTGAATCAGCGAAATCAACACCATTTATTGTGTTGATTTAACACAAAAAAACTGGTGGTCATCCTGGGACACTGAAAAGTGTTGAATTAACACAGCGATTTTTTGTAATGCACGGTGTGAGATATTTCTCTTCTTCACTGGAAACTACATAAATCCAACCTTGGTTATACACTTAGTCATTTCCGAATATGACATAAATGATGACGCATTTCACTGCTCTTGATTCAATGTTTAATGTGGAATACTGAAGCTTATCTCGCAGTGGAATAGCATAATGGAAACCTGACGTTAGCAAGGTAATCACGTGAAGATATGTAAAACTTAAGATCATTGGTTATGAAAGTTTCTCTTTATTCCATTTCAGTTGTTTTCAAGCTTACGTCAGACCGTGTTGCCATTTGATTGGCTGTGACAAGGAACGTGTGATACAAAATAATTGTTAAGATTACGCTATCGACTGTATTAAGTCTCAATCCAAATGGGTTTCCCGCCTTTTTCGTTTGACGTCAATTATTCAAAATTCAGTGCAGGTAAACAAAATGTAACTTTTACAGACCAAAGTTCATGTCATGCTTCAATAATGAGTTGAATTAGCTTTAAGGAAATGTTAGTAATAACTTCAGGATTGTGTGCAGACACTTTTGGGACATCATTCTGTCCCTAAAGTGTCTGCACACAATTCTGAGGTTACTAGTAGTATTTCTTTATAAGTAATTGTACCCGTTATTGAAGCATGACATGAACTTTGTTCTGTAAAAGTTACATTTTGTTTACCTGCACTGAATTTTGAATAATTGACGTCAAACGAAAAAGGCGGGAAAACCCACTTGGATTGAGCCTTAAAAATCAGTGTTTCATTTTGTGTAACACTTTCTATTTACATTACGATTCGCATCGAGTGTTACACTCTGGTCAACAAAAGGTGTTATTGTCTGACACGTTTGTCATGAAATCTACTGTAGGGGAATGTTGGACAGAACGGAGAGGTGTAAACGGGGAGTGCACAAGGACAAATAAACTACCACTAGATTACACCCTAATAACTGTAAAATAAGGTGAGGTATTTATATTTTCCAGTCCTGGTTTAACAAATCCACAAACGAGCAACAAACCCGAAGTTAAAATAAATCAAAGCGAAGAAAAATCTTAAATTTATTTTAAAAAACTCAACTCAGAGCCACGCTATTTATGAAATCACCACTTCAATTGAACTGTGCATCCAGCAAGTACTTTAACTTTCTCCTGGTAGATGGCACCATCAGCATGAAATGGGGAACACCTCCCCGTTCATATGACCTCTCCCATATTATCAAACCTTCCCCTAGTCGTATTTTACAAACGTCAAGCAGAAGAAAGTGTTAATTTACTAAAACGAAATATCAGCCATAGATAAGAATATTGTGTTAAGTCATAAAAGATATAAGAAAGAGTATAAAGAAAATTTGAAGTAATGACGAAAAGGTAATAAAAAAGAAAATGAAAATAGGGAATAGAATGGAGGAGATATTTGAGGAGAGGAGTGGTCAAGAAAGATAACAAGAGATGACCATTTTGTCAATAAAAAGAAGCATCGAACGGTCATAAAGGTCTCCTAAATTGTGGTCCCTTAGCTCTAGGATGGACGGATTGTGGAAATAAACAGTTTCGTGTGGACATTACAGCATATACGTCTGAAGATTTCTTTCTCAATGAAACATATAATATCCCTAGAACTTCTTTTTATATCTTAAGACATAAATTTATGGGGGGAATTCAAGGCCTCTCTTCTCTAATAAGTGTACACTCCACAATGAAGCGAATCACATGGGGAAAATAGTTCGTTTGCTTTCAGTATTCTTGATGGCAAAAGTTATTGAATATATTTATATCTCAACTGAATACATGTTCATCAGAAGGTAAAAAAAATGTCAAGAGCAGGAGAAAGTAAATAAGGAATTTTCGGTTTGCGACAGAAAAGAAATTTTGTTGTAATATTACGCGTACGCGTACTACGTACTTTGTATTAGCCGGTTTGTTAAAACTTAAAACTGAAGTTTTAATCCTTCAAGTATACATAAGATTCAGTTTAAATTTCAAGTTCCTAAAATGCGTAGTTCTGAAGCTAGGTGCATCCAAAGTTAAACAGAGGGACTCAGAAACAAAGGGATACAAGTGACATTGAATAATAATAATAATTCGAATTTAACTATAGCCTTCCAGTAATTTTGGCTCAGTCCAAGAAAAGTGTATATTTATATATGACGCGAAATATATGTGACACAAATATTCATATTTCGTACAATACAGGGTAGTCCAAAAATTACCTACCATTTTTGAAGAACAGTATCTCTGGGACCTTTCGACACAGTGAGGTGAAACTTGTACTATATGATCACGATGTATTGCGATATGGATTTTGTAAAATGTTTGTTTGTTTCTTCACAGATGACCTGTAGTGTGGTACGTTGACAGTAATATGGGTCCTTTGTTTTATTTTCCATGTCTAAAGGCTGAGATGTCTAAAGGCCATAAATAAATTCAATTCTAGTGATGTTGATATTCGCAACATGGCACGTTATACCATAGAACCACGTGTATTTATCATATCCGAGCACTATCAATCGAGAGAGAGAGAGTCCTAAGAGAACGTCGGGCGTTTAAAGCAAATTGTTATTTTTACTATTTATTAGCGCAATTACAAGCACAAATAATGCTAACCAATTTGCTGTATTACATACGTGTAAGAGTATTTCTTGGTTATAACAACAGCGCGTAAACAAAACTAACAGTGTAGTCCGTACATTTAACACTATCTCACACTTTTTTATATAAAGAAATATAAAAATGTTACAGAATATAATTCATTAACTTATTTATAAGGATTATGTCTTGATTATAAATTGGATGTATAAAATAAAATATTACATCTTAATTTTAATAGACACCCATAAATATTGTGCTTGTCAAAAGTTCCGGAACGGCTAAATTATCTCGGTTTCCTTGAAAATTTGAAAGAGACAACAGTTGCAGGAAATCAACAAACTACCGGACGGGCGGGCCAATCAAAATATATGGGGCCTTCTGTGGGCTCTATGGGGTCCAATTTTGATTTTGCAAATGGGAACCTCAATTTTTTTATTCCAGATTCTGGACCTATGGGAAAAAATAAATCAAAATATGTCGTGCTCAAAACTTAGGATGTGAGTCCTGGGCCCCACAAGGTCCGAAACAATACAAGGGTGAGAAGTGTCAAAAGTTGTGAAACGGCTAAATATCTCAGTTACAATGAATGAGCTTTTCTGAAAACAATGAAAGAGACAAAAGTTGGTGGAAATCAACAGGGCTATTGGACAAGTGAGCTAATCAAAATGTGTGGGGTCCTGTGTGAGCCCCACGGGACCCAAATTGGATTTTGCAAATGGGAACCCTCACTTGTTACTTCAGTCTTTCTGTTCGAAAAAAAATGTCAGGATAATTCTTGCCCAGGATTGTAGAGTATGGACGATGGGTCCCAGAGAACCCAAGAAGCGGGTTAATGGTGGAAAGTTCAACGACTCAGATGGACGTCTACCAAACCTATTGGCGGTGAAATTCGTAGGAAATGAATGGAGATGCTGCATATTGGGTACAGAACACTATTGGGGCTCTACAAAGCTCAAGTTTGCTTTCTTAAAAGCTATTCGCTTGTTATCATCCCGATTCTAGGAAAAATATTTTACAGTATGTCCTTATAGTGTTGTACGGACAAGTGCGGGTTTTCATTTGGCAAGTTGGGGTCACACAGGACCCACACATTTTGATTACTCAGCCCGTTCGATATATAGCCCTGTTGATTTCCTGGAAATTTGTCCCTTAAAAGTTTAAATTTAAAAAAAAAACGAATTTTAACCGAGATATTTAGCCGTTCCGGAACTTTTGATACTTCTCACCATTAATCTGGTTTCCGGCCCTGTGGGTCCCAGAACTCATATCTTACAGTTTTGAGCATGGCATATTCTGCTTTACCTTTTAAGTGGATACAGAATCTGGAGTAAAAATTCAGGGTTCCCATTTGAAAAATCAAAGTTGGGCCCCGCACTGGACCGTACAATAGTTGTATTGATTTCCTGCTGCACATTCCCGAGATGTGGGATGAAACGTAAGTCATAGCTAGTCATAACTGCAGAAGTGGAAATCTATTTGTACTAAGTGTTCACGATGGAATGGGGCGACTCAAATATATGAATTAAGCTACTTTTTAATTATTAATCAACGTGTGGCCTAAGGTTACCGAAGAACCACGGGCCCCGATTGGCGGGCGAGCTGAAGGCGAATCAAGCGCGAAGCACTGCCGAGAAGTGTTGCGTTGCGTTCCTAACGTTTTCCATACAAGGTATTTCC
>JAGDQP010019473.1:20965-34801 GCA_022664845.1 Lepisma saccharinum
TATTTAATCTAGAAAAAAAAACATGGCGTACGGATATAGTAAGAAAACAAGTCACCGCTCCCATTCTAATAGCAACTGAAAATCTCCGGTCGCTTGATAGCATCTCAGATAAACAAACATTCATTTTTATAAATTAAGTTGGCAACACTGACAATCGGAGTGCTTAGCGACGGGTACACACACAATATTATTCTATGGTGTTGAATAAAGTTTACGCAAATTTGGTGCGAATAGGTCTAACGATATTGAAATTTAAAAAGAAGATGAATATTAAGTTTTTAAAGTGGTTGACAACACTAACAACTGTGGCCCCTGCTTAAAACTGTTTCGGTTGTCATGAGCTAGTCTAGCTCAGGACTCTCCAACACCTCAGGCACGCCTCTACACATTGTGGTTCTTGAAGTATATTTTTGATATAAGTTGGCAACACTGACAATGGAGAGCTCGGGAATAGGGACACAGCAGTAATTTTTATTGTGTCGAATAATGTTTATTAACATCATGGAAGCAATTATGAAATGAATGATATCGATAATAGTTTGGAAACACTGATAATAGGTTTGCTTGAGGACGAAAACACCCACAGCCTTCTTCTATTGTATCAAAGTGTTTATGATAATTTGGTGCCGATAGGTCTAACGTAATATAAGCAACTTGAACAATTGATTTTTTAAAACACATTGGCAACACTGACTTATTGCACCAATCAAGACGGTTCTCGGGTTCTGATCAAGTCTAACAAAGTCCTTTTTTACGTCACGTAAAGCACCTTTCTATATCTTGCGGTTCCTGAGATTTGTTTTTTGATCACGGACAGACGGACTTAGCGGAATTTTATGATCCTTTTGTTATAGCTTCGCTTTCAAGGGACTTAAAATTGTCATAAAGTGTGCTCTGAAACAATAAAAGCTTGAAAGAAAAAGAAATAATACTAAGGAGATATATTAAAAACTGAATAACAATGGATAGATTGCTGAGAAATAATCTTTGAAAGTTTCCTTAAAAAAAAAATAAATACATGATTTCCGATTTTTGGTAGTATATTCGCTTTAAATTTCCATCAAAACAGTTGTCTCACTATTCATAGCCAAATGATTGAAAAATTGTAACAATGCAAGTGGAAACGAATATGTTTCTCGACGGAGATATGTGGGAAATGAAAATGAAATCAATCGCAGTGCGCATGTGTTTTGTCAGAAATAATAAAATGCAATAAAAGGGGAAGCTTACTCTAAAATATGCATCCATTGTCATATATTTTGAGTACTTTATGACAGGACAACAGCTGTGTGACACATGAAGCAAGTTGGAAAGCTGTCAACTTCAGAACAGAGAACTTAGTGGAAAAAAAATGAAGGATCAAAACAAATCGTGAAACATTAAAAATAAGCTTAACACAAAGCTGCTTTATATATACAAATCCGAATGTTGTATTATGACGCATTCTATATATGTATTCGCTCCATAGCATTGGAAAATGTTATTATATCCACATCTGGATATAAAGTGATGTTACTGCGAGAAACTTTTTTATTGAACGAAGATATGATTTTTCTAGGTTACTGTCTAGGTAACAATTTTTTTACTAGATTCGCTAAGTTATCTTTATTTTTAATGATTGCAGCACGTATTCTTGGCATTATATTATCAACCTTTAAAGATAACGGACTAAGTCAATTTTAAAGTAAAGTTGGGTTGTGACGTATTTTTCCTAAGAATTATTGTTTATATCATTCCAAATCACAGTACAGTAGCTTTTATTAGCCTAAAATCCAAAGGCATCAATTATTGTACAAACACGTCGGACACAAGCACTTTCCTTAAAAGTGTGACTCTAAAATCATTTAGTAAAAAAAAAAGTAAAGCTATCCCCTGTGTGATACTCACGCGCCGTGGACGGCGCATGGGGTATGTGGAGGTAGCGCTCCACATTTTCTTGACCTACGGTACGAAGTGACGTGGGATGGTCAGTCCCACGCTTGACCGCCTTTACCTTCCCAAGGTGCCCAGAAGCTCCAAGGACACTCTGGTACTCAATTTGATAGGAGGCTGAGTGAACTTCAGAGCGCCAGGCATGGGAACACTACTGCAGAAAACTCCATTTTGGCACGTGACCATCAAATTCTTCATTACCGTTGACACCCCGCTTCCATCTTATCTCTGCCATTCCGACAGGTTCAAGTGCTTTCTTCAAGTAACAATTAGTTTGAGTGTCCCCGGTGGGTGAGTGGTAACGCTCGCTGTCTTGTAATCGAAAGAACGCGGGTTCGATTCCCGGTGAAGACACAAGTGGTTCCGTTACCGATCATCCTCACTGAGGTGTCTGTTTCACGAGGTGAATCTCGAGCTATTACATTAAGTTAGGCCGTTTCCGCTTTCTTCCGCATCCCTCTTACTGGATAAGTGCTCGTCAATATCATTCCTCGAATATGAGACGAGCTAAGGCCTTAACTGCCTGTTAAACCCATAAATGAAAAAAAATAAGGGATTGTTCGCTTGAGATAACACTATCTGGATGTGACGTCACAGTGTGTATTCGTGCCACCTCGTGCATCTCTCACTCGAACAAGCAGGTGTTGACTTCTTCTTGCACGTGGCGCCACCTGTAATCTCTTCTTTTACTCATACACTGAGAACGCAACACGACTGTCAACTTTTAGCACTCATATACACTCGCTCCTAAGCAAGGGGAGAAAATACTTGGACGAAGATGCACTATTTTGCTGCATTCAAATGTTGGATGAAGAAAATCAAAACGTATTTGATTTGTAGGTGATACAGTAGGTCTGTCAAAGACCGATGAATTAAATAAACAGCATGTTGGAATATAGAGGAGAAGTGGAGAACATGGAATGAGAATGTATACGTAAAGAAAAGGAAAGAAGTGAGAAGTAGATGGAAAAGAAAACACAACATTTTGAAGTAAAAATAGAATAAGTATTATAAATGAGAGCTTCAATCATTTGAATGTGATTACACATTAGGATTTTAGGTGTGGAAACGATTACAAATGGAAGAATATAAATGCGAAAAGGAATATTTTGACAAGGATAAAAAATGAAATACGGTTTTCCTTAAACTCTTAAAGAAAGTGTTGGAAATTTCAATGTTGAGTATTAAAAGAGTGTTATATAAATTGAGAACTTGGAATTTACAAGAAGTAGTGAAAAAGAAGATTAAGCAAACATGAAAAACATTAAAACATGATGGGTACAAAAATTACTAGAAAATTAAGTTTTGAGGTTTGAATGTCACTTACATTCAGTCATTTACATCTCAGTTACCTGCACAAATGTCTATGACAAGTTTGACAGACATTGTCTACTAGCAAATACAAAATCCAGGCGTGACGCAATTACAATTGAACACAATTGAATCGGAATGCTAACTATGAAGCGAGAATAAGTATGGAAGTGACAATTGGACTCCATAAGTATGAATAATATCTGTATTAAATAGTGTGAACTGCATCTGGATATCACTATCATTAAGCTATTGTAAAGCATGCAATGTTGTAATTACGCTCTAAGCACACCGTATTTTGCGTAACAACAACATTTCTGGCTAGTTCTGCGAATTGATGTGCAATGTTTTCCGGGTGAACGTGTATAATATTTGCGAAGGTACAAAAGAATGCCACCAAACAGTCATGAAAAGCCCGTGTTGTCGTTTAATTACTTGGGAAGTGAAAAACTGGTATGACAAAATTAGTATGAATTTTGACTTGAATTTAAACGTTTTTATTTATGGTTTTCAGGAATTTTTTTTAGCTCATCCTGGGATAGAACAGAGTTGAAGATGGGGAAGATATCGGCTAAGGCCTTATGTAAGGTATCGGCATTTTTCTGGTGAGACAGATGTAAGTCCTGATAAATCTCACTGAGCAGGCCGCCGGTTCTAATTCACGCACCTATCCATGGCTGATCTGAAGTCTGCAATTACACGTACAAATCGAATGAGAGCGTCTATGTGTATGACTAAATACACACATACACAGTGGAACGGAAACGTGAAATAAATTAATATGACGACGGAGAAGGAGAAGAAGAAAGAACTATATTAATAACCTCAACGTTCAAAATGTTTCCATTGTATTTATTGTATTTCCGTAAAACTCTTCGGGCTGGCGTAAGGCCAATGGTGGTCCTTCGACGGCCCGATGAGTCTTGCTGATAGGGGTAACCTGCACTGCAACAATGCAAGCTTCTATGTACGTCCGCTACATGTGATAATGATGGATATTCTGCCTGAAGACAAGTCTTGACCCAAAGGTCCCTGGGTAAGATGAAGCGATAGTGGTTTCGCATTGCCTTTCATCAGATGGAGATGACGTAATAAGAGCGGAATCTACAGTTTAACGTGGGCTCCGAATTACTTGTACCCCCACAGGGAATCAAAATCAAGGTTCCTTGATTACAAGGCAGCGAGCGTTACCACTCATCCACAGGAGATATGCCTACATAAAAGCCTATACAAATAGGATGCTAAAATTTCAACGAGTAATGAGCAAGAAATCATGTTAGGAATTGCCTATACTAATCGTTAGTAAATGAAGCAGCACGCTTAATATTTCGTACACAGTAGCAAAAGAACTTTCAAACAGTGTAGTGATATTCCCGTCGCAGTATTTCCCTCAAAATACTAAAAAAATCATCCCGATTTTTGTAAATATTTCCCGCCTTCTAGCTTTACTTTCAAAATTACTAAATATTTTTTAAAAATGCGAAAATGGTACACCAAAATTTCCCGATTTAATTTTTTTTCCTTTGATCACTTTGATGCATGTTAAAACTTAACGAAACTTCAGCGTTTTACCAGTAGATCGCAGAAAGTGATAGAACAACACGCTTAAATTTATCACCACAATGCAGCCTCCTTGAAATCCCTATTGCCGAATTCTGGAATTTTTGAAAGAAATGAATCGTTTACAAAATAAACGAGGGGGTGCAAAGTTATCGTTGACTCATCCTGTATACGCGTATTCACACATTACGACGAGAGACTGGAAATATTTAAAATTATGCTACCGAATGAACTTCTGAAGCTCATCTTAGTGTAATTTTGTTTCAGACTTAGTTCCTTCAAGGCTTGGCAAAAAGAGGGCCAGGGAATTTATTTTCATTTGTATAATCAAACTGTTCGTTATCCGTTACCATTACATATTATGATAACTATCAAACTTTGAGCCGAAATGAAAGTATCAAAATGGCGGAAATATATCTTCTTTGTTCTCCTCTTTACTTATAGAGATTCTGGTACACTTCGAGATTAAATTAAGATAAGAACAAGTAGAAGAAAAAGACGATGAAGATGAGAAGAGGAGCGGGATGAGAAAGGAACGCGAAACAGAAATCTAAATAACAGAAGAATGAAAATCGCAACGAAGGGAATTCTGGGTACGAGAAATCGTAACACAGAAGAAACAAGAGAAGGTCGGGGTAGCGAAGTTTTATTCAAATTAACTTGTTACAACTACCGTTCCCCCTCTTAGTGCAGAAATTCTTGTCAGGCGTGAATTGTTAAGATTTCTTCCAAGTTAGGTCGAGTTCATCATTGGGTCTAAGTGGGCGGTGGTGTGAGGAAGTGCAGAGAATTCAGTTGGGGTTAGATTGGAGGTTAAAGGAAAAAAAGACAGATTATATTAGAAACTTCCTTTTTTGTAAATAGATAAAGCTGTAACAACTTCAAGAGTTGATTAAAGAAAATTTTCACCACACTATGTGAATGGAGAAGAAAGAGTAGTCAAGAAAAAGAGGTAAAACAAAAAATCAAAGAAGCATACAAAGGGAGAGAGGAATACTGATAGAAAATCTTTTCCAATTATCTAGATTGTAGCAGAAGATAAGTAAAGATCAAGAGTCAAAGGAAGTTTGCTGTATAAATTCACGTGCAGACTTGAACTTTTAAAATAGCAGAAAAAAAAAAAAAAGATCTGAGGGGGTGTCAGTATTTTTTTCCGTGAAAAAGTAAAAAAAACAAAAGGCTAATTGAGTTGTTATTAACGCCCTAAACAAGCTGATGAGCTTCTAATGACGGGAGTGATAAAGTAAGCTCTAAACGACTCCGTTCAAGAGACTCTGGCTGGAATTGAACCCGTGACATGCGGACAGAAAGCAAGTACCCCGATGTGAAAAGAAAAGATAATAGTTTAGATTCAGTATTGTTTACGGTCATGGATTTCGGAATGGTATTGAGGAGGCACAACGTTTGGAGAACGTTTGTTACTGCGGCGATGAACTTGTGAGTTCCGTAAGCCATAGAGTAAGTAAGTAAGTAAGTAATTAAGGAGGAAAGAAGGCTCAAGTCCTAATGCGGCGATACTGACAGAAGTTTTTCAGAATATCTCTGTTTCACCAGGCGAATGTCAGTAATAAAGGAGGTAACTGCAAAATTTCTCTTCCGTACTCCCGAAGTAGTGATCCCCGTGGAACTCCATCCCTTAGACTAGAGACAGGTATAAGCCTTAGATTACAGTATCATAAAAAAAAATGAAAATCATGATCATCAAATCGTAGTTTGCTCCTTGCATAGCAGTTAAGAACTGACCAAAACTCTAAAGCAACTGAGGAGAATAACACAGACACAAAACCGCTGGTATTTCTTCAATACTGTCACTCTATATGATCTTCCCTTGCCTTTATTCATTGCCAGGGACTCTACCACGATTTCCACTTTAGGGGTGTAAAACCAAAATTGGTGTTTAGCAGCATTTAAACAGAGATTTGCTAGTTTTTTTTTAAATCCATTTTTGACTGTAAAAATTCAAAATTCGACGTTCATGTTCTAGAATTTGAGGCATTCTGGGAGAGGGGGTCTGGAAGAATTCTTGTCCATACAATCAATTATGTATTGAGAGTGTTCACAGGATGGGGTTTGGCTTAAAGCATTACTACACAACTTATTAAACAGGTTAAAAATAGCTATGGACTATTTTTTTTGGAACAGGAATCTCTCTGTCTTGTTGACCACAATTATAGACTTAATAGCAGTTGTTCTTAACCTTTCTTGAGTCGTGAATCTTGTTCAGAATTCCATGGAAGCTATGGATTCCTTCTGCAAAAATGTTAAAATAAACACAAATAACTTTACATGCAATGTACATGTAACTGGAAATGTAAACGATGCCTTATATTATTGGGCAAAGTATTATGTGGAGAACTTCCTTTTCTAGAGTAGGTTAGTTTACGTTAGGTCGAGTTACGTTCGTTTTTTTATTTCATACTTGAAATAGGAATTGTATAGAATGCCAGATTTCATACACTGCCAGTAACATACTTGTATATGTACATGTAGTGTATTTCAGTGAAAATTATTGAAATTTATTTTATTTATTGCATACGAAATTCAAAATTACAAATAATCTGTCACTATGAGAGTTCAGTGGCTGATTTGTGAACCTAATCGCACCCGAATTTTGAATTTTGTTTTTAAGACCTTTAGGTAACTTTGACTCAGGCCGGAAGGATGATGATGAGATGAATTGGTAGAATGAAGAAAGTGTGAGGAAACCAAGTCGAGAACTCCGGGAAAACCCACGCTCATGGTGTTTGTGCACCACAAACCCCACATAGCACGAGCAGAGATCGAACCGGCGATATCAAACACAAGAGGTGAGCACTATACCACTTAACCACCGCGGTTCACTTGGCTTCAAGAGCAAACGTAAGTCGATGTTTCGTTTGCGTTAAAGTGAATTTATTTATCGCATTTAGGCATCTATGGCTCAGGCCGAAATAGGGTATGGAAAAGGGTGCGGGAAGAATTAGGCCAGGACCTAAGCTGAAAGTACTATTCTGGGATTCGTCTGGTGTTGCTGAGAAAAAAGTTAAAAAAAAAGTCAGGATAGTCGACCACTGGTATCAAACATAATAGGAACTCCCACACTATAAAAAAATGGAAATGTTGTTTGATATATTCAAAAAAGTTTCAGATATATGTAAGTATTGGCAATGTTTCTGATATGACTGAAATGTGTCGGTCAAAATCACAGAGAGATTTATTTTGCATGCTTGGAGGTTCCCAGTTCCCCCCTTTCAGAGTGATTTTCGCACATGCGCAGAAAGAGAAAACGGTTTGTTATCGTAATTGAACACGCAATTCTAGTCAAGTGTTTCCTGTCGCCATTTTAATCACGTATTTTAAAGAAATTGGAAATAGGTTCCGTGTGAATGGAGATTTCGACGGCTACTTGACAAATGGAAAAAGTTTTTAGAACATGGCGTAGGTCGTGGGAGTAACTTTGTTTATGTTTCCGGGGTTCGAGCAACGCATTTCTGACCTTCTAAACTGTTTTGATTGTACTGATTTCTTCAATGGTAATTTAGTCCAGTCAGTAAGACGCTGAACTTATAACTAAAAAACAGTGTTCAAATATAGCTTTAGGATTCTATTTTTTTCTTTTCCTGAAGCCTGCAAGATGGCCAATTTTTATTAGCCTAGTTATAGGAAATTTCCAAGCAGCTATGTAGTTGCCTAGCTTTCTCCAGGAATATGTCAGAACATTCTTTAACAGTGCGACTGCAAAGCCAATGCTCTACCAACTGACATAGTTTGCAAGAACGATATTGCAGATAAAGGAAATATTACTTAAAATTTAACCAACATATGTATATGGACCTTTCGGATATATTGGCAGTTTAAAGATAAGTACGTTTTCAATAAAGTGTTGAACATTTGCGTGCGACTGTCTCAAAAAACAAAAACCCCACAACAAACATATTTCGCAGTTGCACTTGGTAAAATTAAACCTCTAAGAACTTCTCAAAATTACGTTCAATGGATCAGAACAACATGCTGTACTTTTACTTCCAATGACTCTCACATATTTGAAAGGGAAATTGAGAATGATTGTGTTTAAATTCATGTGTAATGTATCTTGTTATTAATAATTCACTGCAGAAGATGCGGAAGTAGATTCATCAATACTTACCGATTTAGCTATGATATATTTACTTAATATACTGCGAGAGTTTCAAGTTTGCCGTGATACGACCTAGCACATATATTGACTGTTAACTACAGCGACAAGATTGTAATATCTTAAAATGGTTATTGTTTTTATTTCGTGCTAGCGCCATCTTGGGTTTCGAAATTCAGTAACGTATTCAGAGCATTCTAGAATCCTTAGATACGAAAATCTGGCGTCGAATGGGTTCGTATTAAACTCAAAATATTTTAGTCAGTGCAATAGCACGCATAAATCCTAACACTGACCAGTAACAGATCACTGTTATTAGTAACTTTAATGTGCTGAGAAAGTTTTGTACGCTCTCAATGACGTTTAAGAATGTTCCACAATCACAATAAAATTTTCGTAATTTAATAGACGATTTAGTAATAAGTTCTCAAAATATAGCTCGTGATCGAATCCATTGTCATTATAAATAAGTGTCCCCAAAATTTGATCATACAAGAGACAAAAGCACAGTAGACACTAAGTTCGGAAGAGCGGAATATTTCATATTTTTCGAGCTGAAAGAGGGACCATTCTTTTAGAACGGAATTTTCAATCGAAAAAAACAAAAATGGTTTTCAACAAAATTATCTTGCTTTGAATAGAAAATGTGATCTTTATAGATGGAATTCCGATACTTTATGGATGTAATTTATTTTTCAAACGTGGAAGAGCGATTTCTCAGATTTCTAGAGTGGTTAACAATGAGCGATTTTTCATTTTGTCACAGTGGTATACAATGCATCGTGGTTACTTGTCAAGTTTGTGAAAAAGACGAAGTGACACCCTGAAATTGATCGCGTTTAGTTACAAAAATATATCAGAATACCTTAAAAGTAAGATATCTATACAAGAAAACTTTGAACGTTGTTTTTGAGTACCTGATGAAACGAAAGAAACCATTTCGAACGCGTATTCTCGCAGTTGGTCGGCTGGATGAGGGAATACGGTATTGGATAGATGGTCGGAAGGTAGCGGATTCAAATCTCAGCGGGGTTAAGCTTTTTTACTATTTTTAATTCAAAAATAAATTACTTTTCTTTAATACTACTAACGAATAAATGCTTCCTTTCATATCTTTTTATATCTTATATTTACGTCGTTTTCATGCTCAAGAGATGAACATTTTATCTGAGTTGTGGAAACTCATCTAAAAAAACTTTTGTCTACGTTACCAACGAAAAAAGAGTCTACCATCAATTGAACTAAATTCAATTTACCATTAACTGTATAAGCTAGGTAAAATTGTTAACAATTTCTCCACCGCAGATGGATAACCACAACTAAGAACCAAACAATGTCAGTAACTCTGGGGTTTGCTATCTAACGTACCGGTAAGTGACTCTTTGATAACATAAAAAAATATGTGTTTATATACTGTACACGAGTGTTGAACGAGGTGAGTCCACCTTAATGAAAATTTATTTTCCAACTTATTATTTCAGACGGTAGATGGTAAGCATTGTTTATATTTATTGCTAACTAGAGAAATATAGAAATTATTCAGAAGAGAGAATGCCAACTTATGCTTTTCACACAAATAATAATAGAGGCAACGACAATATGGATATTTTCAGAACTTATAACTTCTCTGGAATACAACTGTTCTATTTATATAAACAACCCATTGTAAACACAGATTTCCATAACGCTAAAGTATTTTTTTGTTTTACATAAACGAAAAAGCTCCAATTAAATAACAAAATATACGCATTTGCATTTATACGTAGAACACATTAAAACTAAATAGTATTTCTAATAATTTTCTTATGCATCTCTTGCTTCCAAAATTGCTGCTTTTTTGGTATCTTATATTTTTCAAAATAACAAATTACTGAGAAACATAAATTATTCCAAGTTTGCGTATAAAATTTGTAGAAACTTTTGGTAGGATATGGGATATCTGGGCATTGTGATCATTTGAGCGGAATTAATAAGTAGTGTGTATAAGAAGTTTGGTTCAGTGTAACCCAGGGCTCGCGAAAATAGAGGGGTTTATAATTGTAGGGTTCTCAATTTGAGTGAAAATCTAAGTCACAAAAAATAAACAAATGTATGTGTGTGTGGGGGGGGGAGAGGGTGAAAAAAAGGAGAGAGAGAAAACGACACCACCACCCAAGTGGCTATGAATGGAATAGGTTAAATATTAATTAAAGCGTACAGAGAAAGAAGGGGGAGGGAATGTGCATGAAAGTTGATTTCTCGTAAAACGCATTTTAAAGTCCAGCTCACCCATTTATTCCCATGTATTTCATATTCTTAAAATCGCTAAAAAATTGTGGATTAATTATTTGCGCTTTTGGATTCAACATTTCTGAGGTGTTGGCTGTCATTGTGCAGTATCTGTTACGAGCGTAAACTCATTTGTTTAAATAAAATGCACATATCCTGTTCTTTCCCTGTACTCTTCAATACATTCTACAATAGACTAAACAATAAGATAGACTTATACCGTTTACCTATTTTCGTCTGCGCTAAAATTGATTTTTTTTTTGCTGAAGAGCACGTGATTTTGAATCCTGCCGTTTGGTGGCTCTGGTGGCGACTGCTGGAAAGAACCAACGACTGAAGGTAGTCACCAGAGTCATCTAGCGGCAGAATTCAAAATCACGTGCTCTTTAGCGCAGACGAAAATAGGTATGCGCGATAAGTCTACCTTATTATTTATTCGATGATAGACCATGACCCAATGAATCGATTAGGATCAATTCCTGTTCATAAAACATCGTTATACCACGCCACCGTATACCGGGAAATTACCTAAATCACGGGGAGGCCTACCATTACGCTCCCTGATATTTTACGGACTGTATTTCAAGATCTAATTTTCTTAAATTTGCAGCACCTAATTTTGATTCCAATTTCTTTTCTTTCACGTTGCTTCATTTCGTATTACGAGACTCTTTTGTTCCACGATGCTGAATGTATTGAATGTCTCATTATATGTCCCGATAGAATCCAATGAGGAACGTGTGTTATTACGACCATGAACTTGCGATGTATTTACTTCACATTCAATTAAGAAATAATTTCATTAAAACAAGGACAGATTTTAAATGGATACAAAACCTATACCAAGACACACGGAATATAACTGAATTTCCCTGTATGCTATAAGCAATATCACAATGTAGGGTATATTATACTAAAAATTAGCGTTAATACGCTGCAATTGAATTCTGAGGTTTTTTTTTTTAGAGTAAGGAGTAACCTACTTGCTTGCATATTTCATACGCGTATAAAACTTGGACTAACAAGGAACCCTTGCCACGTGTCAGTGACCGATTTTGATGAAAATTCGTAGGTAGGTACAGTGCCTAGGCAAACATTCACAGCCAAAATTATAGGTGCTGTCGTCAACAAATAACAACAAGGAGAATGTGTGAGTTGAATAATGAAAAAACATTTTTGTTGTTGAAACAGTTGAAAGAAGTATGAACGAAAACCCAACAGCTACAGAAGAGGTACCGTTATGTCAAAAAAAAAAATATGATCCTCATGGCCGCAACATAAAGTGCACTATAATGTTAAATACACAAAAGCGGGAAATTGGAAGTCCCAATTTCAAGATAGCGTAGAATTCTAGGTGAATATAACATTTTCCAGGGCGATTTCGCATTTCATTTTTTCTTACAGGATGAGAGTTATGTCAAAACTGACTTCATCATTGGGTTTCTTGTAACATTCCATCACAGATTGATATATCACACGACCCACTTACTGTTTTAAAAAAATTGAAGCAGAGTCAAGATGGCCGCTTTCAAGATGGCTGATATTGTTGTCATACCATCCAGCATATATCACCTCCTATCTAGTATCCATTAATAGCCATTTTCTTTCAATATATGTAACAGTTTATAAAAGAAAAGGCGTTTTCCGTACTCTGTATTCGATTTACGTACTCTCTATGTTCCACCTTTCTCGGGTTCCCCTGTCGTTATCTGATGACGACAGCGCCTATAATTTTGGCGGTGAAGGTTTACCTATAGACACTGTAATTGCATACGAATTTCGATCAAAATCGGGCTCTCCTACCTGGCGAGTTTTCCTTGTATGAACGAAAGCTCACAGAGTGGAAAAATTACGGTGACGCATGAAACTATGTACAAACGGAAAGAGTACGGGAGATGGTGTAAGGGTGGCAAATTCTATGACAATATGATGATAGGATGGCACAATAGCAAATTGGATGGAACAGTACATGTATCATGCAAAACATTTACAAATACAGATCACATACGGCACAGGTATAATCCAACGATGGATTGACCATAACAGAACGAGCGATTATGATAAGCAAATCTCATAAATGAGACTTGTCACATCCATCGTGATTGTAGTCACTCTTGGTCACTGTCACTCAAAGTAAAACTGTATGAACTTTTGGAATGGTTTCGATTCTTCACCAAGCCTTGCCTTGTGAAATGTATACTTGAATATGTTATGAAAAATGTCAGATAAAAATTGGATGTACGCGAGTGACTGGAGTTCGATGAACTTGCTACGGTTCTATATTGCGTAGTAAAGATCCGTGACGTACTTTATAAAATACATAGAGGTACATATCAAGGAGTTAAGCCATGCCCGTGCACTTCGCAGGAACGTGTTGCAGGGTGAATTGATGTCTTTTCTTTGCTCTGTTCGCCGCTCATACCACTGATGACTAGTGTGAACGGATAGGCGGATACTGAATGCTGGTTGTGCTTAAATTGTCGATTTGGATTGGAGATAATTGAGATGGGTTGTTACAGGCTTGGAATAGATGGCGGGTTAGATGACGAGGTGAACCTCTGATTGTTGTTATCTCCAGCCCTGCTTCGAACCCGGTCCTCAAATGCCGCATATTCCCTTCCCTTAACAACACCAACCATCCCTCTAAAACT
>JAGDQP010019474.1:18609-34801 GCA_022664845.1 Lepisma saccharinum
ATAAATTTATTTAGTTTCAACACTGTTAGACTTTCAATGTAGTGAGAAATAACTGTATTTATGGTACAATTCTTTTACTCAGGCAATACAAACATTTTAAGCATAAGGAAGAATTTAGTTGGGTATTCTAAATTGCAGAACTAAAAAACTAACTAAATCTATAACTTTTGGAACTCGTAAGTTCAGCACCGCAGTAATAATTGTTCCGCTTTTTCATTCTATCCTGTTCAACATCAAGCCAATTTTCATCACAAGCACCTACTTCTCGATGATCGTTTCTAATATTGTCCTCCCAACAACATCTAGGTCTTCCCATCGGTCTCTTTCCATCGGGCTTCCCAACCAAGATAGAATATAGTCTTCGTTTTTTCACTTATCCAAGCTACGTGGCCTGCCCAGCTTAGTCGTCGCGATTTCATTACTTATACAGCATTCAGTGAATCGTATAGTCCGTGGGACTATTCATTATGTAGTCTTCTCCATTCTCTAGACGTCTCGTCCGGTTTCGACACCTACATCTTTCTCAAAACCCTATTTCTGAACACACGCAGTTTATGTTAAGCTGCTATGGTCGTACTCCGACTTCCGCAACCCTAAAGTATAATTGGCGGCATAACGATTGTGTATTATTTAAATTACATTTTTTTCATATTAATCGCAAACTTAGAAGTTGTTGGACGGATTAGAAACATGCGTTGCCCGATGCTAAGCGACATTTTATTTCTTCCATGACCTAATTTTGCTTGTACCATATGCTCCCTAATATTTTAATTTGTTTACTTCTCTGTGGGCTCATTCCTAATTAGTATGTATTTATTTCCTTTTTTCTGTGTGTTTCTACTTGTTATCGTGTATCTTGTTTTATGTATGTTTACCTGTAGACTTATCGAAAGCTTTTACTAATACATCAGTGTTTTTTCTAGTGCATCTATATATTTCAGCATTGAATCTACATCATCCGCGTATATGAACATCTGATTCAAACCATTCGTTAATAATATCTTCAATTTTTAAAATTGCATATTCCAAATAAAATTAAATAGTTGTGGTGATGAGGCACCACCTTTTTTTTCAGTTTCGAATCTTGAAACTACCTGACTTATTGTTACCTACCCGTATTCTGCTTATGGGGTCTCTGAGACACATCTTCACTAGCTGTATAGTAATCAATAAATAATGGAATGAATATTTCTATATTAAGAACTATTGGGTTGATCGAGACAAATACAGCTTTTTGAAACTATAGTAGTACTCTCCATTCGATCAAAGTTATTTGAGACTCAGTAGGTCCTCATCTGTTGAAACTACAACCAAATGTCCACATCTTCCAATGCAACTATATTTACAACACATCATATTAGCATTTTCATGTATACCATACATTTTGTTTTTCTGATATAATCAATTCCGATTTTTCATCATATTTCTCTGCAGCTGACCATAATTACCAACGTAATATTGTTCATAGATAACTCCCTTGTTATTATATTTTCTCTATTTACTATACAATGTCATCACAATCAAGAAAAACAGAAACAACAGAAAAAAATCCATTCTAATCTCTTTTCTAAAATAAAAAATATATTATCAAATAGTTCCGAAACGAATAAAAAGTATCACCAGATGACGTCATAAGATATACTTCATATCGTATCAAACTGAACCAGTTTTTTTTAATTCTAAATCGTATCAGGATACTATATAACTTTCCCCTATTGATAGATACATATGCTTTCTCAAATCAACAAACGGCTGACAAACCCTTCCATTGTATTCCCTATTTAACTATTCTTCTCCAAAATTTTTCTGAAGACGAAAAACTGGTCCAACGGGGAAATATTTATTATAAATCCGCATTGGTGATCTCCAATTATTTCATCCACGTATACTCTTAGGTGTGTTAGCAAAATATTACCTAATACTTTGTAACGGGTTTGAGATAACACAACTCCGCTGTAATAATTACGGTTTGATTTATCGCTCTTCATTGTAAATCGGAACTGTCATTGAGGTTTTGCATTCCTTTGGAAGCTCCTCCTTTCTCCATATAGCACTTATCAATGTATATAGTTCCTTGATTTTTAAAAGTACGTGCTCTTTACCAGCAGAATTATCGAAATCGCGAAAGTAATCAGTCATTATCTATTGTTGCTGGTCTTTTCGTAAGGGCTGTATCTGTCTACAGTAAGTCTATATTGTGTCCTCCCTTTATACATTTGCGTTGAAATTACGCAACATAATTTTCGAATTGTACTTTGGTAATCGGTCAAACAACCTTTCTAGCTCAACGTAGAATATATCTTTCTCGTTATCATTAGCGACATCTGTTGCAGCATAGACATGTATTAAACCTTGTTTCGAAATTTGTAAACCTCTTTCGAAATCATGAGACTGGAATCCCCGTAATAGAAAGCGTACTTGCCTTGTCGGATGCTATGATGATTCTCTGAACAAATTTATTGTATCGCTAATATGTTCAACTTGTACTTTTCGGTCTCGCGTACCTCCAGCTGAATAGCGTCCGTTTATTATGGCGTTCGTACTTTTCATGTTCTTATCTTTCTTAATCCTGTTCTTGGAGCACTGTGAAGCAGTCCCCGCCCGGAGATCAGAATGAGGGACTAGTTTATCTCTGGAATTTTTACCCGGAATAATCCACTGCGGAACACGAAAAGCCCGTTTAAGGTGTACATTTAAAAAAAACGTTCTAGAGGGATGACTTAAACTAAATGTCCTGGGCTCGATTCAAGTGGCCGACAGTTCTAACTGTTGTTATCCAAGATTTTTTCTGAGCCATACCAGGCAAATGTTGTGATGGTGCCTGTAAAATAGGTCCTGGTCACCTAACATACTCTCACAACCCTATCCGGAGCTGAGCCTCAGATGCCTAAAAGCCTTAAGTTATGTTTTAGAAAAACATTTCAAGGATCCTTTTATGCTTAAACGCCATAAATAAATTCACATATGCACACAAATCATATACTGGAATTGTGAATATACGAATGCAATATACTTTATGTCAGGAGTAGTAACGTTCCTCCCGTTCATTCTTTATTGTCTATTCTCAATGCAGGGTGTTGGAGTAGCATTCGGGTGGTCATGAATTCTATTCCAGTATCGGGGTATCCTGACAGGTTTTCCCAAGGCTTTGCCTCTGTCATACCAGGCAAATGTCGGAATTCCACTGTCAACATGTGCCCTGGCATACTCCTTCACGAATACCATTCCTTTCCTTATCCCGGAGTGAGCATTAGACGCCCAAAGGACATTAATAAAATTCACGTTCGTTGTCAATTCAAAGTGCATAATGTAAATTACGGCAAATAGAGATTAAATCAAATGTATATATTTTGCAAATAGAAGAAATTCACAAGTAAAATCTTAAATGTAAAATGCTATTAGAATGAATTAAAGCTGAGCCTTTGAACTAAAAATTATCTATTAGCCTATCACTTTACTATTGTGTTTCGTGATAATAAAGAAAAAATATGTTTCATCTGTGAAATTCGTGCCCTGACCAGCCTACCGGATAGCCGTGCAGTCTAAGACATTAGGACAACGTATCGAAGGTACCAGGTTCAAGTCTCGGCTGGAGAATGGGTGTATTTTAACTCGAACGTGATTTTTATTCGTGAGTGTCCGGTGTAAACAGTTACTTGACTGGTCCATATGAAGTCTACTAAAGTTTAATCGTACACTTGCCGTCAAAATTATAAATGCTATCAAGTATCGTGCCTTAATAGAGAACACGATCGCGCTTATACTGTATAATATACTACACAATCAAACACTGATATTGTACACTGAAATTTGCTTCAGCACTTTCTGTTTTCTTTAATAAATTTTTGATGTCTATACATACTTAAACTTATGTGTATTATCAATAGTTTATATTTTACGATATACTTTCACTTTGGGGGTTATCGAGGAAAAACGCCCCCAGGGAGATAATACCTGGAACTACACATCGATGAAGATATTTGTTTTGAATATTTGCTATTTACTCGTCAGTGTAGAACAATGGTTCTCAAACCGGGGGTAATCGTACCCATGGTTGTACGAGAGGGCTTTCCAGTGATGACAATATACTATCCGGATAGTTTATCAATTTGCATGTTTAACATCAGATTTATTATTAGTATCGCTAGTTTTAATTGTGGTGACAACCGTTACTCTTTCAACGCTATTTGTCGTGCACTATTATATTTATTCTAGGAGAAGGCATATACTGACGCATTCAAATCTAGTCGATATAATTATGGAAACCATGTTTGTCCCATCAAAATCGGAAATTAGTATTGGCTTTCCAAGTCGTCATAATGATGTGCATACTGCTCAGAAAGAGTCTAGCTTGGTTTAAACCAACTTCATATTGGAATTGCAAGTCTCCGAACAAGTAGCAAGTTTGATATTATATTATAATCTTGCAGGAGGCTTGGGAAAATTCAAACTTGCTACAAACATTGCACGCACAGTGCTAACATTTCATCACAAACTTGCTATATACCTTGTTTTTTTTTAAAAAAAAATAAAAGGTTGGTAGACAATCATCGAGTTCGTAGCGATAAAAGTTTTCAGTCAGCAGTGCGATTTGACCACGCGACTTTCATACTGGGTTTTATCCACCACTGTAACACTGCGCCACTGATTCTTCTGCTGAACGGAGTACATTGTAGTTGTTGTTTTCGTTAAGAGGACCATCTCTGGAATAAAGGCTTTTTCGCTACCGAGAAATCCTATATTGAGTCTGTGTTGGAGTAGATATATGAAAGAGGATGATTCGGTTACGTACATTTTGTGTTATGGGCTTTGGGTCAGAAACGCATTGCAACAATTTCAAAAGCATTTTTTTCAGTAACTTATAATTGCACCACATTTCAGCTGAAGCTATAGCGAATTGAAAGTGGAAGGTGCATTTTGTAGATTAAATGGCCTTAGAAACTGCAGTCATCAGCAAAGATAAGTAATGAGCACAAATTATATATCTGTCAATGTAGAGGGAAAATTAAATGGACCCTAAAAGCATCCTTGACGGAAACCTGAAAGCATTGGGAGTCACTTGGATGTGTTAGCATGAAAAACGGTACGTTGTTCTCTGCCGGTCAAATATGGTGTAGGAAGCTGAAGAAGATGTCCGTGTAAACTAAATCCGTAGGCAATCATGTGTATAATAAGTTGGTATTTGACGGTTTCAAAAGGCTTTGGAGGTCTAGGTATATGACGTCAAATTCGTATTCTGTTTGCAAGGGCATGAACGACTTGAAGAGTTTGGCAGCTAAGTTGAATTCCCAGAATTCATTCGGTACAAAGGCATGTTGCGAAGGCGAAAGAAATGGCAAGACACATTTGTTATTTTGTTTCTTATTTTTTTTAATTAAACCGAAGTCATACATAAGATATATATGTAGACACATTAGTGTACCATTCACTTATGGCAGATTACATTGCGAAAAGTGACAATAATTGTAGTTTGCGTTCTGCGAAGAACATGTTGCATTACTCTATGAAAGATGACAACTGGAAAGAAACACAACTTTTCAGAAGAGAGTGTTTTCTCAGAATTATATATACTTGCACCTCAAATCAAGAATTGATTGCAGTAGACGGGCTATGCAGATTCACTTCATGTATTTGTTTGTTATAAAGACACTCGAAAATGCAAACAGGTGTTACTCTTATTGTCATAAATGTTCTTTCTCTGTGATCCTGAATATTATTGAAGTTGCCAAATGTTTGTCGAGGTCTATAATCTTTGAGGAGAGTGGAAATTGGTCTCATAAGTAAGTAATGATTTGTACGAGTTTAATGCATAGTGTTGTTCATTAGCTACTTCAATATCCAAATTTCAGTAAGAATTTTTCATGAAGTTGTGCAAGCGATTTTAGATTATTGTGTATTGCATGAAGCTAAATGTCATCCGCCTATTTATCGAATATAAATTTAAATGTTATATAACTGATAATTCATTTCCAACTTGATAAATAAAGAATTACAATCATCAGAGCAAATATATCTTTGCCCACTTAGTGCATTATTATGAAAATAACTTATTTTTCTTACTCTTATACTGTGTGTACAAACTTTTACTATACATTTTGGAATCGAAGCCTATAACATCCTACTCTCTTGTGTTCCCTATGACATTCCTGTGATCTTTTTGAAGTCACTTGACTTCGACCACGAGACTTTTCTACAGCGTATTTGTTCACAACTCAGGCAAATAACAAAACTGTTTATAACTTATTTTTAAAACTACAATCATCTTGATACACATTATTCAATAGAATGTCGTACTCACTAACTGTCGTGTTTTATGCCAGCTGTTATCGATTAACAGGTTCTTCATACATTTTGTCGATTTAACGAGTCCAATACTTCGTTTCAGCAATTACATTAACACGTAGATGTTTTGCGAATATATGTGTGCCCCATGTATTCATGATGATTTATGTATTTTACATTTGTCTTACCTTTTAGCTAAGAACTTTGAAATTAATGGCAGTAGTTGTTTCATCTTCCTTAATTTCTATTTAATTCTAAGAAAACCTAAAGGCAAGTATCATTTGAAGAACTTGCCAAGTAGAAACATTTTGAATTTTGTTTTTGAAGGAGTATGTTTTACTCCTTGCAGGCATAAATGTCTGAAATTATAAGTTTGTTCTAATGAATCCAACAAATTATAGTTGTTCTTTTTTACTTAGAAGGAACGAGAAACTGATATTATTTCTTTAAATGTGAAATAATTGTTTAATTTGCTTATATAAAATGCATTAACTTGTATCCTGAAAACTGCAGCCTTCGTTTTTAGTTTAAACTTTTCGTAATTAAACATAATAGTTTAAATATCTTTATAATAGAGTTATCCCTGGGACATATTAAAAATATCAAATATCTATATAACGTGTTACATATATATGTTTTTTAAACTTTTTAATAATTTATTATTATTAAACAATTTCAGGCAAATTCAAAGAATGTTCTTTTGAAGGTCTGAAGTGTTACGCGGAGGAACTAGGTAAGCATTAATATTATTTTCCTTGTATCATGGAAATTCGATGGTAAAAAGTTTAATTCTGTTTTTTTTAATATCGAGTTCATGTTGCGAGCTTGCACGTGTCTACATATATATATTGTTATTTCAGTAATTAATTTACATATGTCTATGTGGTAACTCTCTTTGATTCTTGTCGATAATGTTCATGTTTCTTCTACTAGGGAACACACACACATGTCGAGCAAACAGAGGATGGGTACTGTAGACAAAATGGAATATATAAAATGTGTATCATGAAACTTACGCGAATTCGGGAACAGCAGGTGGACGATAAAGTAAGATAAGACCATCCAGGACTTAATTCCAACAAAATACTCCACCTTGGATATGGCCTCTACTCCTAGAATCGCGTTTCAAGGCGGCAGAACTAAATCCTTCCGATCTTCGTATCAATGCAGTGAAAATGGAAGTTATCCTATTTAGACGTAACCTCACTTTGCCCGTCGTAAATGGTGTGTCGACCGCTTCAGTTTATACCCAAGGTGCATAGAAAATAGTTTCACAAGCCGGAAGACGTAAACTGATTTATAGACTTAAAATCGTACCAGCGACCGATTTAAAACAACCCTACATTACCTTAACGTTTAGGTGCAATCTTACGTTTGAGTTATTTCGCACGTACATGGAAGTAAACTATTATGCTGCTTTTCACCATAAGAAAGAACAACGACAATTTAGCGCATCGTCCTGCTCGCCTGCAATTCGTCTTTCTAAAACATGGATGTAAAAACAAAAATATGAAAGACCTATTCGATAAGTACATTGGCAACATCCTAGCAAAGAAGCATTAAGCTAGTGGATTTCGCGAGAGTGTAAAACAGAAGAAGCCAAGCAAGAATACGTAAGACTGGGTACAAGTACATAGGAGTGCGAAGTATGAACAGCACGACAATATCCGTATTAACTATATTAATGCAAGTTTGAAACCTTGGCTTCAGTTCATATCAACATTATATACATTTTTTTACATATGAAATAGGGACAACGTACCAATTTACCACAACCCAGGGTTGTCACCGACAGTGAGGCTTTTCTGAAACTCCTATTGTCCCTTCAAAATTAGGTATTTACCGTTGTTCCCGTGGCAGAAAAAAGTATCATTGTCAATTGTAAGGACAAATATAATGTCAATAGGCACCTTCCATTCTCGAATGTCTGCCCCGCCACGTTTTTATCAAAGGCACCTTTAAAAGTGATGGAAATCGTAGACTGCTATATTCTTCTATATGTTGTTACAGATTCCATTATATTAATTCAGAATAAGAATGGCAAGGTTATTCTTGAAACTGCCAGGTATTTTGGACAGTTGAGGAATGAGATACCTGACTGATGAAATATAATATTATCCATTGGTTTAGGACCTAAAGTTTGAGTTAAGCATACGGGAAACTAGTACCGGAAATGTAAAAGATATCATCAAAATAATGTGGATTAATTTAAATTACGGAACAAAAAATCAAAACACAGTAGGCAACTTCTGCGACTTAATTCGAGAAAAACAGAAAAATTACCATGTCCCCAATAATATTCCACGCAAGTCGGCGTTTGAATTTGTATCATGAGTAGAAATAAAGACACATAAGATGACACGAACAAAAGACGACGCGTCATACAAGCCGTAACTATAACGAACTGTAAACCTTACGATGTTGTTACTGGTAATAATACAAAATAAACCCATGGAAATATGTTTATATATTTATTCTCAAATGCATATTTATTGAATCATTTAATTTGTTGAATCATTATTGAATCATTATTAAATTCCATCGCGGCATTTTCGATATGGGAAGCTTTGAAATTCAACAGAATTCATTTTTATACTTGATGGTTTAATGAGTGAAGCTAATCATGACAATGTGAACCTATTCACCAATTACGCTCGTCATAAATATTTAACTGTGATATTTATCAAAGGAAATAGATCTAAATAATCTATTTCCTAAAGGCAAAGATGGACAAGGCTTTTAATTTAATTCAAATTGGTTTGCAGTATTTAAAATAAATGAGATAAACTACGGAGCGAATACTTCGCACGATAAACTATTCCGCGACGTAGCATGGGTGTTGTATTTGAACAAGCTACAGATAAGCACCAAGTTAAGTATTAATTGTTTTAAAGCAACAAATCTCTGACGTTTTACGACAACACAAAGAAAATCTTCTTATGAAACCATGCATGTGTTACTCACATGTAAAAGGCATGTATACACTAATCACGCTCAGCCGTCGTCGAAATATCATGCTTGAAACATTATCGAACTTAATTGCGTGCCCTATGTAAGTTTAAGGACAAGAACGGAAACTCCTTTCCAAAAAGCATCTGGGGGAGTAATTTGTACCATTGCACAAATAGCTAAATACAATAAATTACAACATCTGCTTGAGTTCCCGTCAGAAATAAAGACAACGTCGATATAAGAAGACGTTAAGTACATAGTACCTTGCAAGATCCACTATAAAACGTAGGCGCCTGCTATTAGTGGAAGAGGTTGCTGCTTTTCTACCATTACATTTAGATCCTATGTTACCTGCCATTGCAGGAAGTATGTTCGATCGATAATAATTCTACTTCACAATTCCAAAACAGCAATTTAGTGTCCCAACATGCAATGGCTCAAGCGGCGCCAGCCATAAAATTGAAAGATTCACACCAAGCAAGATTATATCATTAAATTCAAATTTTATTAAGTCGTAGGGACCTTACACAACAGAAAAAATAGAAACTGTATGAACAGGCATTGCATAGATACTTGAGTCATATCCCTCGATATAATAAAACAATTAACCTACCCCTGGTGGAATCGGACACAGCAATAAATAGTACTACTACGAATCCATTATTTCAATTCATTCTTGATTCTGTCCCGAAAACGCTAGGTCAAATAAATAGCAGTCTTATTAAATATACTGTAAGCATCCAATCTATCAACTTTGATCCGAACGGTGTAATAACCATTGTTAAGACCCTCGTACGAAAATCCAATATTATCGATCTTGTAAATGACGTGATGAGACGACGAGCACCACGGAATCTAATCGATATCCTTGCACTTAAACAATCACCGTAACTAATTATTATTCAAAAAAACTCCTTAATTTCTAGCTGGTTGTGGTGCAGCTTTGTTAAAACAACAACAGGTTTAAGTTCAGGGAGTAACGAAAAGCAAGCAACGAAGCGTAAAATCAACAATCTTAATTTAAGAAATTTTAATTGTTTTAATTTGTATGCCGTTATACAAATTGTATTACACGTATACGGAACCAGTATATCCAGCAAATATGTCTAAATTCAATCGGAGAACGGGAGCACCAAAACAAATGTTAAGAATTGCTTAGTATCACAAGATGGGTATACATTACACGCATCTTCACGTAAAAGAAATCTGCGGAAACAAAATTATGTGAGTGGTTCATATACATTACTTCAAATGGATTAAGCGGATATGCAAAACGAAGAAAAGTACAGATACATTTTATGTTCAATAGATGTGCTTTCACTGTATGCGACTTGAATTCTCATCAAGAACAAAGTAGGATTCATTACGGCCGAAGCCGTCAGAAACATTAAAAAATCGTTGATATTACCATTAACACATTGCCAAACGGATTTAGGGACGGAATTTTATAACCTACAGTTAAAAGGCGAATTTAAGAATATATTCTCAATCAACATAGTGTATATTCGAAAATGAACCCAGAATTTGTCAAACATTTTATTATTAAATTTAAAGTATAGAGATGCTTTACGGCTGAAAATACGTATTGGTACATGGACGTATTCTCTAATATCGCACCTACTTATAATCATACAATACATTCCACAATCAAAATGGCGCATTAAGACTTGTTGAATGGTAATATGGATCGCGTATGGCAAACCTTATAAGGAGACAATTCAAAAAAATTAAACAAGAATGTACATTGCAATCGGGTGATTATGCTCGTGTGAGTAAACATAAACATAAATGGGAAAGAGGATACTTAACAAAATGGTCGCGTGATATCTTTATCGTTTACCGCTATGTTAAAGGCTTTCCCATCACCTATAAAATCAAAGACTCGAATGTTGATGCATTCAAGGGAAGCTTTTGCATTCGCGAATTAAACGTGTCTGTGTTAGTAAAAATAAGTTGTATCTTATTGAAAAAGTCTTGAAACCCAAAAATGGATGGGTCGATATCAAATAATTAGGTTATCTTCCAAGTAGCGATAGCTGGGTGCGTCGACAAATTATTACATCGGCATCCTGACATCATCGGAACATGCAGTTGAATTTTATGTGTCGTTAGTGTCCAATACAACTGTAAAATATTTCATAATACAACTGCTTCTTATATGACCAAATTTAAATAACCACTTCATTTAACTGGAGATTTGGTGGTCAGAGTAAGGGTGTAACCGGTAACTTCGGCTTTTAAAATAATAAAATTCCTTTATAAAACGTTATCAGGGTCAAATGAGCCCAGTCTTGAAATGAAAGAGTTAACAAGTACAATTATGCTCTAAAGGGCGAACCTCAAAGTTGTGTTATCCACCTGGATATGTCGACTTCTCCTCTAGGTTACTCCTGAAGAGTGATTTTTTATTGTTAAAGAAATACCTAGTTAGCTGAATATAAGAAGAGAAATGACTTGGATACTTTGTTATTAATTTTACATACTTATTCGCTTTCCGACTCACATTGTCATTGCACAAGACCTCTGCGTCCAGTCTCTTAACAAATCGGGCATTCAAATTTGACTGGTGAAGTTTACTTTAACTTATTAGCAACTTCAGATCTTTTTGTAAAAGTTGTGTTGACTTTTCTACCACAATTTGCCCTAAGTCTATATTCACCTGAGGTTGATTTGTAGGTTTATATACATTGTGTGTGGCAGGAATCCAGTTTCCTTGGGTTGACTACGAATTGGTAAATATCGTACTAACCCTTGTATCGGGGTTATATATAGAAGCATTTTTGTTGAGAAAACAATTGTTGCTAGTGTGATCGCCTCTCATTGTCAATCATTATTAATTTTGTATTTATTCTTAAATTTGCATTTTTGTAATCATATTTCTATAATTAACTTTTATTTTCACAAATATTTTATTCCGTTGTAAATTCTAAAGAATAATAAAGATGGCGGGCAGAGAATCTCAACACGAACTCCCTTTAGCAAAGCAATATACGGCAAACCACACACACTTACGGAAATTATGACGTAGACCTATTGTTCTACTTTCCTTTAAGCGGCCATTTTGTTCATTTTTAAGACATCATACGATCGTCACGTGAAAGCACTAAGACGCACAAACAAGAGAGCAATGAACTATATTAACCTAATTATTTCGTCACTTCAAGACCGTATATAAAGGACCCCGACAGACCAATCGATCTGCTATCTCACACAGCCGGTCCATGCTGTCACTCTGTACTACAGTTCTAGAAGGAAGCCAAGAAACATAGAAGGAAGTCCAGAATAGTTTAAATCTCATCTTAAAAGAAGTAGTCAATTTTGATACAAGTCTTAGAAGAACACAACTTTCAACTTTATTTTCCAAGGTATGTTTCAAGGATTTCTTAGAACATTGGTGCTTAAATAGTTTCATCGCCTGAACGATTCGTGTGCTCTGTTGAATATTTTGGATTTGAACATAGCTTTTCGGCGTGTGCTGTATTTTATTTTGTTCATTAATCTTCGAGTTGAGATTCTGCGCCTTTTTAGGGAAAATGTAAAATCTTGTTATCCATTTCATTCCTAAAGCTAGAATATACTCTATCCCAGAAGGTACCATTATATTAGAGCTAATATCCACTTAACTCACGCTGAACGTCCCTCTCGTATTTGCGAATGCTCAAACCTTTATCTGAGTTACGCTCGAGTAGACTTCTCTTTAGCCCCCAAACAACAAAACCTAAAGTCTACATAATATTTGCCCCCACAAATAGAGAAATAATTTCTCTACAATTGAACACAATTGCAAGACACGTTCTAGACGTTCACATGGTGAATGGACGCCCAGGTTCGAATCAAGTTCGAATACGGTAATTTCCCAGTTTTTTGTTAAATTTTAACACATTTTTTTTTAAGTTTTGCTTTTCGGTTAGATAAAATACACTAGTGTACTGCGCTTTTCTATATACTAGTTTAGGAACGTCGTGTTCAAATTTAATTCGAATCGGATAAATTACTAAAGGATGTGTTGTCATCTTCCACGCGAACAATGGGAGAATATTCATCCCGAAAATATAGAACCAATTGATATTCAAACTCAATATTTGAACTACCCTTTGTTTGTTCTCCAAACAACGCAGTGTGTAGCTAATATTCGACAATATATTGCATATAATATCGCGCCAACAAAAACAGTTAACCAAATTCTGACACTCACCACTTTAGACAAACTTTTGCGTCATACATTTTCAGCGATTGATTTGCAAAATGAACAACAACGTGTAATTGTGCTACAAACATTCATAAATAAAGCAATTACCGCGCTTTTGGAAGCACAATATTTCTTTGGTGATTCTTTTACGTTGCATATTACAACGACTGCATACAATACAATCGAGTTTTTTGTCACTAGTGATGACAAATCAACGATTTTACATGCGAAACTCCCAAGTACAAATAACACGGCAGATATCATTTATGTTCGACAAACATTAGCATAAAATATTCACACAATGCAAACGTGGATGCTACCACTATGCCAGTTGTATGCTGCAAAAATCATACAGTCAATTCGTCTTCGTGCTCCTAAATATTCGCGATTGATTGCACTTGCACCTGAACAGGAGATAAATCTTCGCGAAATATTACTTATTTGTGCAAAGAATTTTTCTGAAAACAGAAACTTGTGCAATTTTGTAAGCGATTGACAAATAAGATTTTATCTTTAACTTTGCTAGTTAAATTTAAAGCAGGGAATGCATTTTCTTTCCGCATGGAATTTGAAGACAATAATAAAATCAGGTTTACGATAAAGGATATGTAATGAGAACGGAATAAGAAAAAAACACACACAAAAAAAAACTCCACTAGTTACGTTCATGCCGGTTAATACACGACATCGCGAATACCACCACATCAATTCTAGCGACTCGGACGAAACAAGACAATCTGATCATACATCTGATTCAGACGAAACTACCAATATGGCAACTCCAAACGTTATAGTCTATAACAACAGTTTACCTTTGCCTCGATTCAGTTCTAAGACAGGCTCCATCGACTCTTTCTTCAAATCATTTGAAGATGTCGCAAAACAAAATAATTGGTCACATGACAAATGCAAAGAACTGTTACCTACCACATTTCTTTCTAAAGACAGGGACCGAATACAGGTCTGCATAGACAAATTTCACTTACAAGATTTGCCTTACGCTGACTTTAAAAAGAAAATATTGCAAATTTTCAGAAAGCCAAGTGCTAAAATTGATGTCGGAATCAAATTACGCGAACGTATACAGCGCAAACGCGAAAATGTAACGAATTATGTTATCGATATTCAAGCATTGATAGCAAAATTCAATTACGACATTGAAGAAGACGCAACAGTAAGACTTATAATAAATGGCTTACGACCCTATTATTTAGAACGAATAGGGAATAAATCGTTTCAAACTGTAAATGAGCTACTTACTGAATTACAAGCTATAGAAACGACACGATATACAGTGCGTAACCGTCAACGGAAAACTCGTGCTGAGAATAGGCATAAAAAGAAAAATCATAAACGTTCTTATTCTTCGGATTCTTTACCATCTTCGGCATCAAGTTCTGACTCTCATTCAGAAATTTCTGATAAAGAGGATGAAACATGGATAAAAGTTTCACCAAATGTTATCCATAAATCGAAAGATGAACCGCAAACAGCGGAAGATGTTGAAGCTTTACAAGCTCAAATGAAGAAATTGTCATTACAACTACGACAATATCCACAGAAATCTAAGTCTAAAATGGAACCACGCACAAATCAACAACAAACACAACAGCAGCAACAATTCAAAAAACAACGTCAAAATTATAGCAGAAATCAACAAGGTAATTATAAAGGAAAGAATTTTGATCCGAATTTTCGCTACAATAATAGAATTTATAACAATTTTCGTGAACAATATAGATATCCGCGAAATAATTTCCAGCAGAATGGAAATTATGGACCAAATTTTCAACAACAACGATATCAGCAAAAACCATCATATAATCAAAATCGTTCTTTTTCAAATCGTTATAACCAAAATTATAATAATCAGTATTATTATAATAGACAAAATCAAGGATATAGACAAGCTCCGCGATTTCGGCAACCATACAATCAACAACAAAAACGTCCATACCGCCACAATGGCAAAATCAACCGCGCCAACAACAAAATCCACAATATCATTAGGGTCCGCGACAAACACGCAATCAGGTTTATACAACAACATATCAAAATCCAAATCTAGTTAGTGATCCAATAAATTACCAGCAACCTTTAAACGGGGAAATACTGCAGTACAATATGAGGCCACTGCAGGACGTCGGAAACCTAAAGTCCTCAAAACCCAGATTACAATCAAAAACGATTTAGCATTTTTACCAATTAGCTTAGACAATTGGAAACGCGATTCACTTTTAGATACCGCAAGTCAGGCATGTATAATTGATTCTACATTAATAACTAAATATATGCAGCTAAGATATGAGGATATGCAAATACAGGGTGTTTCACAAGGAACGATAACGGTGAATAAAATTGCAATAGTTAAGTTTAAAATTGGTAATGCACGTTTTTCACAAGAATTTCTCGTTTTAGATAATTTTCCACAACAACTTTTATTAGGTAGTAATTTTTTAATTCAACATCAGGCAACAATTAGTTACGAACAAAAAACATTGACTTTAACACATTTTGGCAGAAATCCGAACTTACCCCGAAAAAATCGAAATTTAACATATGTTTTAGAAACTAAATTAACATCGCAAATAGAAGCAAATTTGAGACCGAAGTATGTTACTTCTAGACGAATTTTTCTTCCAAAACGTTCAGAAATTATCATTCCATTAAAATTAATAGAGTCACGTATTAGAACCAAATTTGTCTATACAACAAAAATATGGAATATTGATTCCTAGAGCTATTCTTTCACCTTCTGCATTAGTTAGA
>JAGDQP010019475.1:0-15328 GCA_022664845.1 Lepisma saccharinum
GGGGAGAAAATAAAAAATAAAAATGGAACAGCAACTAGGCTGTTACAAGATGTTTAATAAAGATTCTTGAAAAAAAAATCCGTGTTTTAAATAAAAATTAATGCCATATCTTAGTTTAAAAAGATCTCCGAGCACTTGTCACTTCATAATTCAGGCACCGAGCCACCGTAGCTCAGTGGTAGTGCATTGGCGTAGCATTCGATAGGTCCTGGGTTCGATCCAAGTGACCGGCCATCTTGACTGAGGTTTTTCCAGGGTGTTTCACTCAGTCACACCAGGCAAATACCGGGATGACATCTTCAATACAGGCCCTGGCCGACACCTTCCAACATCCTTTACTCTCCCCTATCCCGGCCTGAGCCTTAGATGCCTAAAGGCCATACATAAAATTTCAAATTCAAATTTCAATTCATAATTCTGACTTTCACAACTGATATTGCTGTGGAGATTCTATCCCAACACTGTAATTATTTGAATTACGATAAGTTCTAAATAAGTTCGTAAGCCTCTGAAGACAGAAAATCGGGCTCCGAACCATTCCGTTCATAGAATTTGACCGCGCTCACACAAAGCGCCCTAGAGACAGTGAAAACTCTAGCGTGTTTATCGAAAAAAGGAAAGAAAAGGGCTGAATGTAGAAAACGCTTTAAGGAGCCCTTAAAAAAAATCACCAATCAGGATGAGAAAAACAAGTTAAGAGAAAATCTTATTGACATTTCTTTTGCTCCGCCGACAGTGGAGGAGCGAAACACAGTCATTACTGGGAAAAGTTTGCAACGCTGCAAATAATGCTCTAAAGTGAACACTCCGCCTGTCACAATGTGGTAATGTTGAGAGTCAATGCCCCATTAGATTACACCACCTCTTTACCCTATTTGTGAAAACAGTGGCCTTCGCAAAAGCAGTAAAAGATTGTGAGGAAAATATGATGGAAAACGAACAACGGGCTTCCACTCACTTCCACATACTTTTAAACAATAACATGGGTTAACTCGATTCAGAGCCACTCTCCTGCCGCTAAGAATTAGTGCCCGCCTTTGTAGTGCTATTGTTCCTGCTGCCGAAAGCTTCTCTTCTCATTCTTACGGTGAAGTTCCTCTTGAAGACAGCCAACAGTGTTACCATACGTAATTTTATAAGTCTAAATTCTAAATGTTTTTCAGAATAATGGTTTTCTTTTTCCCATCAAATAATTTTATTTGAAAACTGCTCGCTCAATCAAACGTACTCTCACTAGTGATTGTAGGTCTATAATATTTAATATTTCTGTCAAAATTACAAACAGTTCCTTGTATTAAAACTAAACTTCTTGGCCAGACAAGATCAGAGATTCCGCCAGGATTTTCAGTTTGAGGGGTGTAGAACGTATTTTTTCAAGTTTGGGGGTGCCCTCAAGAATTTGGGGGTTACACCCCAACAAGTGTGACTGACATAATGACTGGAGAAGACCAGGCGTTTTTTGTTTATTGAAGACTAATCTTACTTCGAGACCGAAGTCCACGACTTTTCATACTTTCTTCAACTGAATACATGTAGCTAGATCAACACCAAACTTTAGGATGCGCGGGAAGTAAATTTCTCCTCTCCGGATGATATTAGGATGGGAGCAGGGGCGTATAACTACAATGATGCTAGTGGGGGTGGTGTCCAGTGGGGCCATACCGACGAAATAAATAAGTAAAAAATGAGTTAATTCAAACGTTCGGAGAGAAGTCACCAACAAAGTTCGATTCTAAAACTTTTCAGGGTTAGTGAAACTTTATTTGGTAAACTTTATTTTGTATGCTCCATTCTAGTAACTTTTGACTTCGGCCAGTCACGATTGTCCGTCACGTTCTAGTTAAAATCCACAATAACAAACATCCATTCCACAGTCGGAATTCGAACCCGGGATCTTCCAGTCACGGGATTAGCGCGCTAGCCCACACGGCTAACAACTCTCAGGGTTAGTAAGAATCAAAGAAATGTTTATGTCTGGATGGGAATTTTCACGTATAGTCTGATGAGAATTTTCGCTCAAGAAATCTGGCAACACTGCTTCGCACAGTTTGTGTATAGGCTTTACATAAGGCAAGATTTTACTTAAATTGCATGTGGAAGATGCTGCTAAAGCGGCCCTAAAAATTTCCTTGTAAGGACCCGAAATTCTAGATAAGCTACTGGATGCTAGAAGAAAATTTCTCGAAAATCGAAATAATTTCGGGACATTAAATCATCGAGAAATCGCGAGTTGTCGGGAATTACCAAGTGTTCGGATCTTTCCGATTTGCATCACTTCCTGAGTGTTCGGTACTTCTCGATCTTCCTGAGTGTTCAGACTGTGGATATTTCCCGAAATGCTTGATTTTCACTATTGTGTACTTCAAGCGAAAGAAAAGCCATCTCTTAGGAATACCACGTTTCTCAGTGGAAAGTCTTCTTTTTCGCATTCTTTTTAGTTCACAATGGTTCGTGGTGTCATCAAATCTTGGAACGTTAATTTAACTCATTTCCTGACATCATAGAATGATGAAATTTTGCAGAGCGATATAAGTCCGGTGACAATACAATATTCCATTGTTACTTTCATATATTTCTATATATTTATATGTTTTAAAAGCATATCTTATTATTTTTTTTTATTATTCTCAACTTCTTTATCCTAAAATAAATACTTGCCTGGAGTTTCCTGGTTGCATAACACTTTTGGATTTCGGTCCCAAACATCTAACTTGAGAAAATGTATCAGAACATCGAAATAACTAAAAAAAAATTTTTTAAGACATTCTTTTCTTAATCAATTCGTACTAAAAAGTAAAAAAAAAAAAATGATTATGCATGACTAAAAAGAAAAGAATGGGACACGTCCTTTTTGAAGAATTTATAAAGTGAATGTATATGAGAGCGCGCCTTATGCTTATCTTTTTAGGCATGCATAAACAAAATTATTCTTTTTGCTTTTCAGTACGAATTGATTAAGAAAATAATGTCTTTAAAAAGTTTTTTATTATTTTTTTTTCTTAAACCAATCTCGCAGTTACTGCAGTACTGTACGTGGCAACACTGATGAAAATGTCAGCTAAGTATTGAACAGTCGGATGGTTGATCCTTCTTTAGTTTCAAGAGGTGCAGTTCTGTAACAATCACGTTTCGAAGTTTTGAGATTCCCTTTCATATAATCACCATTGAAAGCCTCTTTTTAAGTGTGCTTTTGTTCACCTTTCAGATCTAATGTACCTGCATAGAAAGCTTTTTTTCTTTTCTCTTTTTTTTCACTAAGTATCTTCAACTATTTATCCTTCTCTCAACGTAAACATTGTTGACGATGAATAGAAACTCTACTTTTTGGAACTAACGAAGCCTACTTTTCCTTAAAATTACTAATAACATCAACAGCCACTGTCAAATAAATTCTGTGGTGCTATTTTGATTTAAAATTGACAACTAAACACTTCGTACTTTTAATTTTATGTGGGCAGGGCAAATAGTACCGGACCTTACATAGAGATGGCACTGTTGTGCTCAATATTTTGATGGTGTTGCATTGTCTCATCCTTCATATGTTTATGTTGAAAGTTTCAAGTAAATCAGCTATTTATTATTTTGTTTTATTGACACATTCAACAAAGTAAACAAGTTAAGTTTTGTTTAAAGAAGCGGAGATTAATGATGAATTATAGGGTAAAGGAGGGATAGATGGCGCACTTTTTAATTGAATGAAAAACCGCGGTTTATTTATGTTTCTATTTATTTACAAAGTAGATTACATGATTCAAACTTTAAGGATCGATGAAAACTTACAATGGCTAAGTCATGGCACACCATCTGTAGATAATCGGCAGAAAGAAAAGGTCATATTTATCCATCTGTCCCACAGTGCAAAGGGAATATCAGTTAAAGAGAACATTCGTCACACCATAATTTCTTCTTGGCGGCCCGTAGTCTCCTCCACATACAGACTACAGAACACTTTTCTGGATATAGGGAACAAGTTTCATGTAGCCACCTTGCGCATTTGACACATCAAAATGAACAAAAAAATGTACCCTGTTGACTAAGATGATGTAGCCTATATTTGCTAAGACAAAATGTAGAATTCTACTGTTACTGTTTATATATCATTGGCAGATTGTATAATTGTAAAGACTTAAAAAAGTTCATTAGTATCTTGTTACTTTCAAATAGATGGTATTGCGAGCCGGTAGTCCCTAATCAATGGCGAATTTAAATATCGGCTTTCCGGCTATTATTACCTTGTGATTTTGGATTTAAAAAAAAAAATAGTTCAAACAATCTGTAAACCGAAATCGCCTCTCTTTCAACCAAACGATTCAAAACTGGATATTCAACTCATTGTTAGTGCGAGTCCAAAGATCTTATAATGTATTGCTTCGAAGGCGGATATCGACTTACTCACTAATTTCTTGTGTTTGCTGAAGAACCTATCAAATTCATACTTATAGGGTCGATCATAAGTCTGTAAATTCAAGGTTATATTTACCTATTAGTTGTATTTTTCAATTTTTGTACAAACACTTATTTGAGTGTATGTTTCGTATATATTTGTGAATGTTTTTGTATTACGTACAATTCTTTTTTTATTATTATTGGAGCCAAATTCTCTGTATTTAACACACAAATAAATATATAAAAGGAAATTTACTTATCGACAGAAGACGATGGCGTGAGATACACTGTAAAATATAATATTCGCTATTATATAATTCAACTGTTACACATAACGCTTCTAAATTACCGTCAATATTGATATTATTGGAACTATAGTTTCCCTTTTATTGTAAGCAGTGCTCCCCATCTTATCTAGGCTGTAGCAACGATACACAATATGGCTACTACTGAAAAGGTTGCTATCATTAATAAGATTGTAACCAAGATTTCATATTCGATATATTATTTACATATAATTCTTTAGTTTTGGTATTTAACCCTTTTACATTTTGGTTTAAAAAAAATTGGAACCTAACATTAACATTACGAAAGCTTCTCGTATAGTTTCATTAAGTTGTCGGTATATTTTTCAAATGTTCTTAGCATGAATACATTGCAATCCACTTTCTTTTTCCGTATCATAGCGGCACCCACACGTCGGAACAAAACAAAAACCTGGAAAAGCTTCGCCACGATGCCTCTTGAGTGAAGGCAGCAATTTTTCACCAGAATAGTATGTGACCTAGGTCAAGGAATTCGCAAGTAGAATTTTATTAACTATAAAAGGGAAAATAGCTATCTGTTGAAAGTGTAGGTGGCACAAGCGATGTAACAAAAAAAATCACGTCCTTTTTTTGCGGAAGAATAAAACTGTAAGATAATCAGAAGGATTTTTAGTGTTGCTGATTTCAACAAAGATTGGTAACATCATTCGTTGCAGCGAAACTTGCCTTATTATGGAAAATACTTATGTCCAGGCCCCTTCTGATGTTACGGGGACTTTACTGGTCCCCTTGTCCTCTAAGAAAGGTAAAACGCCCTTCCTTCGTTTTGCAATGTTGGAATAAAGGAAGTAATTAGCCTTTGTGATATCCATAAGAATGACATGTTTTTTGTCTGCTAAAGGTTAAAAACATCTTGATAGAGAGAAACACATATGCTATGGCTTTTTCATTTTTCAGGAAATTATTTCCTTATTCAGCTATTCAAATGGATACGTGTTCTTCCCTCTGCAGGAAAAATGGACCTACTGATTACTGATAACTCTCTTGATAGTAGAAATAATGGATTAATGGTAAAAGTAGAGCTCACATACAGTATGTCGAAGTATCAGAACGTTGAGAAATGAGATATACTGGATATTTTTGTACATAGAAAGGATTACCTGAATCGCTAGTACTTAGGTTTTTACTTATTACCCATAATTCGCTGGAATTAAACACACATGCTTACTTATACATATCTCTAGCCATAACAAAGAAGAGAAAATATAATCCATTAGCGCTAAGTGGAACTCAATGATTGCGTTTTTCCTTTCATAAATAGCTTTTAATATCAGTAATAGTCCAATTTATTGCTTTATTTCTCCCTCTTGTCGAATATTTAGATATTAATGAAACAATGCTTTTCCTGCTATATTGTAGATGGTGCCTCATTCGGTGATACTAATAGTACTCAACAGACATTCGTATGAGATATAATTAATGATATATGTAGCTAAGAATTGTCCTTATCAATTGTCGTCATCGTCCCACAAAAGGCATATATAAAAGCATTAACTTCCATGAATTGACTTCATTCAATTATGTAATTGTCTCATACAATAATGTTATTGACGAAAATATACTATAAGTTTTTTTTTTCTTGAGTGTTTGTCCTATGGTTTCTCTGCAATAACAAAGCATGATGTGAACAAGTACAACGTGAGGGAAAACAAAATTATAACGGATAGCCAAGGTCGCCGTCCCCACTCCAAAAAAAAAAAAAAAAAATCGATCTTGTACATAATAGTGCATACGTTTTATGCATTTAAAATTTCAAATAATTTTGTAAGTAATAACACTCATTTTTTTTAAATTTTCAACATATTCTTTATGCAGTATATAAGAATAATCTTTCAGGAAGTAAACAAACACGTTCGCTATTGCAGTATATGTATTCACAGAACGGAAAATACGTTGAAGTGCAAACGTTGTGTTACGCTCGAAGTCCGTTAGATCATGTTGCTGTGCTCACAAGGAAGTCGTAGTATTATCATCTTTACGAGAAAGTTCTTCAAGAAAAGAAGCTTTGAGAAAGCCTAATGGTAATCTATCTTAACTACCAGTGGAACAATGAGTGGTCCTAATTAATGGAAATGAGCGACTTATTATCTGTTGAAGTCCACCGGACCCAGAAAATTAAGAGATGGAATAGGTAGTATTGACATTGCTTGGTATACCTTGCAAGTCGAAGCCCCGACAGTGGCATGGCCCAAGTCTCTGAAGCGGGGCACCCTAACTCCTTATCGGCTTATATTAATGTATTTGTTCAAGTGTCAATTAGGGACGTAAGTTGACGTTAGCCATACCTGAGCCTGAGAGAAATATTCTTGGAAAGTGTAGGACCTTCTTAGAACCGCGAATTGTTCACTACAAATTTAGTTACTAGTCAGGAGAATGCTGCTACAATGAATTCGTCTATCCACAAAGGAAATATTATTGCGGGAATTTCGTCAGCATCGTTGTTGGACGTTGTTATTTCACATTCAGTAACCGTGTGTTAATTAAAAAAGTTAGTAACCGTGTATTCAGTATGGTAGATAATAAGAGAATAGAATTAATTAAGTGAGCGGATCGTACTTATACATTGAAAGGATACTTAACTCCTAAAGTTTTATTACAAGATATCGTGTACGATAGTAAGATAGTGTGCAAAGTAACGAACTATATTAGCTAATGAACAGGCATAGTGTATATTAAAATTTAGCACAAGCAAGATTTAAAAGAACTTGCAAATTCGAGAAGAACGTGCAAGATCGAAAAAGCGTGCCAGATAGGAGACGTGCATTTAAGAAAGGTTAATGTGCATGCCAAGACATTTATATCTAAGAAATATTTAGGTGCATTGATGAAAATCGTTATAATGTTAACCGCTTATGAGATTGAATTGCATATACGTCCAAAGAAACTCAAGTTTATAGGTGTTAAGAAAGTTAGTTTATTCTTAGTAATACGCACAGTGACTAAGAAAAGTGTACATACTGCAGGAGAAGTGATATATTACCTAAAAAAGCGATATATGGAACAGCTCTATATTGAACTAGGTTGCGCAAAGAGACCTATAGTCTCATATAGGTCAAAAAGTGTCATATTTAGAAGATACTTACCTTTCTACTTACCGTTCATCATTTAGGGATTTCCGTGTTCCTGAAAAGGATAATAAGAAGAATAAAAAGAAAGGCTTACCTGTTATACTTTTATCAGAAGTTAGCGGAAACGTACTTTCATTGTATATGGTGTATTCCTGCGAGTTATACTTTTAAAAGTGAAGCGTCACGAGATTCTTTCTGTGCCAAAGGCTACTGCTAGCTAGTTCGTACTACCTTTAGTGATATAACGAACGTTATTAATACACATACAGGAGAAAAGGTCTCATTCATGAGAGAGACTTCATACAGGGGAGAAACCTTTTTGCTTCATTGCTCAGTGAAAGAAAAGACTCTCAATATTTGCATATTATCAAAATCAAGCACGTATTTAGAGGGTGGGTCCGGGGGGGGGGGGGTGACTTTGTACATTAGTATTTTAACTGTAAATGATAAATCCTATAAGAAAACTCAGAACTATAGAGTCCAAGTGTAGTTACAGCTTATTCATCATCAAATCGTATCAGGAGTGTAAGAACTTTCAAACTTAATAAAGTTATTGTGTTCATTCTATTTCGAGGCATCCAGATAAAGAAGAATTTCTTTTAACGATACCTTACATCATTCTCCCATTCATTAACAGAACTTTCATCTCCCTTGTATCTACAAGGGAATTATAGATAATAGAGAAATATTCTCTAGCCCTCGCGTTTTATCGGTTCTTGGCTGTATCGTGTTGATCTGCGATATTACGAACATTACTCAAAATATTCCTTTTACTTTAATTCCAACCTGTCAGGATTCTAACTCGCAACCAACGCTACAAAAGCAAGAGGTATTCTCTGTGCGATGCACACGCACCGTGAATGGCGCATGGGGGAAGTGGAGGTAGCGCTCCACATATTTTCGAACTACGGCACGCAGTGAGTTGGAGTGATCAGTCCCACACACGACCACCTATCCTTCCAAAGTGCCCAGGAGCACCAAGAACTCTGGTACTCAAGTAGATAGGAGATTGAGTGCACCTCAGAGCGCCAGGTATGGAAGCAATGAAGAAAAGTATCCTACGTCCTAGCCGGGACTTGAACCTGACCGCCCGATATGTAGTCAGACACGCTACAGCCTTAGAATTATTTTTAAGCTTAATTCCATTTCCTATATTTTTTTTTAAAAAATTAACAATCATTTTAAAGGCTAGTTCCCACTTCTAAGAAAAGAAAAATGTAAGTCTAGTTCCATCTTTGGAAGCAAAGGAGAATAAATCCTTTAAACAGCCTAGTTCCTCGTTTCTAAGAATAAATAGTATTTCTCTAGCTCCCCTTTCCTTAGTAAATGTAGAACAAGTATAATCATTTTAAAGCCTAGTTTCCTCTTTTGAAAATAATAAATGCATTTTAAGCCTAATCCTACATTTCAAAGAAAAGGATAGGAGTGTGGTGGCTCAGTGTTAGAACGACGTTTCGGTCTTCCGAACAGCCTCATTCCCCGGCTTCTCGACCACCGCACCGTTCAAATAATCTTCATTTTTCTCGTACCCGAATTACATGGCCTGCCCATTTTAAACTATCGTATTCATTATTCGAATGTTATCGACTGAGTCGTATAGTTTGTTAAGATATTCGCAATGCAGTTTCCTACATTCTCCTAATCTCCTTGCGGTGGCTCAGTGGTAGAGCGATCTCCTCTTCTGCTTGGTGTCCTTGGTTCGATCCCAGCACGTGCCATGTGGGATATGTGGTTGGCAAACACCGTATGCGTGGGTTTTCTCGGTGTTCTCTCGTCCCCCCTACTCATTTCATCACTTTTCCCATGATCATCCATACGGCCTGAGCCAAAGCTGCCTTAAATAAAATTCAAATTTCTAACATCGTCCTGTTTCGACCCATATGTATATCTTTCTCAAAGCCTTATTTAAAAATATTGACAATTTATGTAGTGTTTATTTCTGAAGATTTCGTTCGGGGCAGGGGGGACTCACGAAAATTATAAATAATGAATTGAATTTATTTTAAGGCCTTTAGGCAACTATGGCTCAGGCCGTATGGATGATGAGAGGATGAATTGGTGGAATGAAGAAAGTGGGAAGAAACGGGAGTACCCCGAGAAAACCCACGCACACGGTGTGTGTCCACCACAAAGCCCACATGGCATGAGCAGGAATCCATCCGACGACCCCTAGCACCAGAGGTGAGCACTCTACCAACTGAGCCACCGTGGCCCCCTTATTAATAATGAATATTGACTCCAATGTACTAAACCATAAAATAACAATAATATTACTTAACAAGATGTTGAATTTCTACGTGTATTTAAATCAAGTAAGGTGTATAAATATCTGTTTGTTACAGAGGGTCATGTAAAATTCAGTGTTACGTAGCTAAGCTTTCTATTCCTTCGCCGGAAAGAGGGAGAAAAACAATGCTTTTTACGTTACTTGGGCATCATGTGTTCGAACAAAGGTGACATATTTTTCTCATTGCAGTGTTTCCAAATTACATTATAGTTCACTAACTATAGCCATGTCGTTTCGGTGTACTCCCGACATCTAATTTGGGGCAGTTCCCACACTTCATCAGTTTTGTTCTCTTGCAGTGTGATTTATTGTAATATTAATGTTGATGGTTTTAAAATACAATAATTGAACTGTAAACGAAATGTTGTACATTTCTCGTTGCCGAATAAGGTTGCGGAACCATCAATGGATAACAAATAGGTCCAAATGCAATTGGACGATAGAGACTATGAAAAGTGCCGTTTAAGCTGTGCAAAATGGAATGCCTTTATCAACTGCAGCTAGAGCATCTGACGTACCTAGAAACACTTTGCGCGATAGAGTTTTTAAAGACGATAGGCCCATTGCTAAGAAGTTTGGTGGTTGTCGTACGTTTTCGGATCAACAAGAAAGGGAATTTGTAGAGATTTTAAGATTAGACCCTGTGGGATTTGGTCTTACTATATCACCGATTTACGTCGTCTAGCTTTTTCGTATGCTGATAAAAATAACATTAAGCATCCTTTCAGCAAGAGGTCGGAAATGGCTGGATACGACTGGGTGTACAATATTTAAACCGAAATCCTCTGTGACTGTACGTAAAACTGAAGCTTTATCATTTGCAAGAGTTAAAGGACTGACAAAGAAAACAGTTGACTTATTTTTCAAAACAGCAAGGCACCTTCTGCTACGCTCATTAGCAGTAACACATGTAGAATGCAGCACAATCCAAGTGAAACAACAGACTACCCGGAATTAGGACACCACCCGAAATATGGGCACTTTCCCCTAGTTTTCTTTAACATAATTGTTTGCTTTGCTTCAACTTTAAAATGTCAAGCATGAAAGATAGTTCCAACCTGTTCCATCCAGAAAGTGAGCGAATGGGTGGGTGTTCTTTTGTTCACTAGCATTAGTAAATATACATTTTCTGCATTAAGTTTATTACTTGTATTATTTTAGAACATTTTCAAATTTACCTACGATGAAAGTATTGAAATCTTCTTCTTACATGGTACTTACATATAGAGGTGTGCTATTTTGTTTTGTACGCGACTATGTTGGGGAATCCCGACATCACGTACAAGTCGATTTTGTGGATAATTAAAGACACTACAATTTTTTCCGAAGTACGAGAAGGGTGTAGTTGTGGGAGGCGAATGTCTGAAGTATCATTGTACGTGAGATCATTTTCGTGCACATAAATTGAAGAGCTCTGTGAACATAAATATGCTTAGGGTGTCGGGAGTGTCCATATTATAAGTATTTCAGTATACGTATGAGTAATACAAGTGTTGAGACTAATTCTTCCGCGGGGTGTGGTTGATTATCCCCCGGAGGGGGGCAAAGCCCCCTGAAAGCATGCCTGAAAGAAACAGTGAGTTTATATTCAACTGCCAGAATAGTACTCCAGTTTATGCAACAATAAAATATTACCAGTAGAATAACGGTTCTGTATATTTTCAATTATAGCTTTCTTCGTATTAATAGCAAGGTTAGAAGCTTCTGGACCGAATATAAATATGCGTTGCGACTTTTATTTCTTCCGTGACTTCATCTTACTTGTTACAAATGCTTCTAATTATTTAAATGTATTTCCTATTTTCTACACAATATCATTTTTAATAGTTATACAGTTCTGCTTCCCCTCTTCTTGTGTGTTTCGGCTTGTTATCATATATTATGTTTTCATTACGTTTACCGGTAGATCTATCTCATGCAAGCTTTACCTGCACATCGGTGTTAATTTGTAGTGCATTTATATCGTCCCCTGTGAGACATCAACATTATACACGAACGAAAACGAAGTCATTCAATATGAGTCTCAACACATATTTTTTTTTTAACGTATATAATCTACAGGAAAAGCAATGCTAAAGTTAAATGTTCTGTAAACCATTACCTAATATTTTTGTATTTATTGACGCAATTTCAAAGTTTGTACCGACAAGAATTTTGTGTCGATTTACTGTCAGTGAGCATTAATGCTTCGAATGACACCAGGATTATAAAAATTGACAAAGGTCCCCATAGTCCCCATTTGCTCATGTTGTAGGTTAGGAATGTCCAATAATATATTTTTGTAGATTTATGGTCACTGAGCATAGCTAAGTCGAATGGTACCAGAATTATAAACGTCAACGAAGAGCTTCATAGACAAAGTTGTGTCAAAAAAATTCTTTTAAGTCTAGTCGCAGAGGAAGGAAAGATGTTAATAATTATTATTTTTAGAGCCTTTGAAGAATACGAGATTGTTTTAAGAAAGTTCCCTTCTCTTGTAAAAAAAAAAAAAGAAAAAAGAAAAAAGACTAAATCCTTTTAGGTTTCACCAACAAGTGCAGTAAAGCCTTATAAGTCCGCTCTGTCCATCTGCCCGTCGACAACTTTCAACTCAGGAACTATTAGGACTAGAAAGATGGCTGAAGTGTTCTTGGAAAGGTTTTGGCGAGACAAGCTCAAACCCGTTTATATCATACATGTCGCAGATGGGGAAATTTTAAACCTTTCTGAAGTACTAGTGCTAGGAATGTAGTTCAAATGTCGCTGGAAATGTCTCGGCGAGCAAACCCGTATAATTCATCCAGATCGCTTCATCATTCATCCAGATCATTCAATTTAAAGGGCTAGGAGCGTGGTTGAGGTGTCGTCGGAAAGTATCGCTGTATTTTTCCAACGTAACATTGATCATTGGAATCGGATGGTTGGTACTGAAGCCTAGCGGTAGAACGTGTGGAGTCCCTCGATCAGCAGGGTTGCCACCTTTTCATAAATATATTACGGGGCGCTCGACAATAAATACGGGATAATACAAAAAATACGGGAGAAATCTAAAATAACTATAATAAGGTTCTCTACCACTGCATGACATGCCACACAATTTAAAACCTCCATAATAATTAAGAATGAACAGAAATCGCCGTGCTTGGGAATGTTCAGACTTCATAAACACTGGCGGGTGGGAATGGATACTTCATTTTCCTAAACACAGTTGGCATTATCAATAGTAATTCCACTGCAAACAAAATGATTTTAAATTCCACACTTTTCGGTGTTTTAGGGCGATCACCTGAAAACGCAACAGGTTTTTGGAAATCCTGGCTGGAGTCGCACAAAAACTGTAAACGACACAGACTTTTGGCAATCCTGGCTGGAGTCGCACAAAAACTGAAACGTCCCCCAACCTAATGATCCCAAAAGTGGATCACACAGACAAATAGGGTCGCCAGGAGCCTAGAGTACCCACGCAACGCATCTAACCTAACCTCTAGCTCCAAACATTTTCTACACCCCAGACGAGCGGCGCAGAAATGCCTTCCAGATTTAAGAATATCTGGGAAAGAGGATTCCAGATCCTTGTGATCACTGTAAAAAAATTAATTTAGATCGAGGGAGGAAATACCGGTAAGGCGACACTTCCAATCTTTTAATTAGATCGTCAGTTCATACTCCGAAGTACCAGCTAGTTCAGATTAGCGACAGATTAAGAAAGAAAAACGCAAATCTTTACTTGGGAAATAATCTCAAACGATGATACACATAACGACTCATATGTGACTCATACTATATCTTTACTCACTTCGAAGTCTACAGGGTGGCAAAAGACCATGTCTTACCTTTACCTTAGTAGGGCCCACACCTGTAGTCTGGAATCGCAATTCCTGAAATAAAGACGAACGAACACAACGAATGACGGTCGCAACTCAATCCAAACGTAGTGTCATAACGCAAATAATATTTATTCACACAAATCACATGCTGGAGTCACTTCATATGTCAACGCCACAATAACCAGAAATTCAATAAATAGTTCCTTTCCCAAGTTATCACTTCTCAGCTGGCGAAAGAATCCTACCACTGGTCCACGGATTTATGAACCGATCTAATCTAATTAAAATAACATCACTTAAAACGATAGGTTTACCGAAACACAGAAATAATATAGTATCAATTGCTGTCAACTTCACGTAACGATTCATAGCTAATTTCCAATAGATATCAAGTTAAACATTAAATAACTCACTGCACATTATAAATATTACTAAACACTGTACGAGGATTATCAACTAATGCCGTAGATCGTACCTTGTTAACTGAGAGGTTTCTACACTACGTTCACTGAACATAAACTCAAGATTGTTTTCAAAGAAATATAAAAATTTCATAATTTCAATTTATTGCTTTGAATTTACATATTTCACGCTTTCGGCTATGATAATTTTATCAGAATCTGAACAGAATTACAGTTAAGTTGTAAAAACAAACAAATTTGAATCGCTGGTATACATTGAATTAAGCAGAACTGAAAGTTACTTAGTCACACATAAATGTCCATAATTTCTGTAATAATTAACAAATTTCATTGATTTTTTCACAAATTATTTCCGAAATATTGTTGTATAATTTAGAAAAGTTTTAGTACAGTATTACTTACACAAAAGAAGTTCTAGTCCAAAATGCATGGTAATGAAAGAATCACTTTAACCTTAATAATTGTGTGACGTCATTACAGATGATTACTACGTTATACAAAAGACGTTCTGAATAAATTTTGAAAATACAAAATATTGTTATAAAATATGACTTTTTCATCAGAGAATAGTGGCTGGAGTTGAAACCAAAATTATCGAACCATGTCGAATAAATTAAAATTTACTATTAACATGAAAACGGTACGCAAAGATAGTCGAACAGACATGTTGCTAATTTGATCAAGTAAGGAAAATATGCGGTAGCTGTCAAACATGGCTAACCGGGAATTTCGAATAGATTTGGAAAACTGGAGACGAGAAATTGGCATATGACTATTGAAATCCAACGAACCGATATTTATAATGTAAGAATTCGGTCAATAGCAGCCCCATACTAAAATTTAGAACATATTGTACATACTGATAAATAATCTCAAAACAAAAATAATATAAAATTTTAATGAATTGGAAATTCCGAAATGATGTCGCTGAAAAGTCCTGTTAGCACTTATATCGGTTTAATTCTTCTTAATTCGAATGATATATTCTCCGGTATAAACGAAAACAGTCTAAATCGAAAATTATGCTAAATTT
>JAGDQP010019475.1:20328-34800 GCA_022664845.1 Lepisma saccharinum
ATTTTAATGAATTGGAAATTCCGAAATGATGTCGCTGAAAAGTCCTGTTAGCACTTATATCGGTTTAATTCTTCTTAATTCGAATGATATATTCTCCGGTATAAACGAAAACAGTCTAAATCGAAAATTATGCTAAATTTAATGTTTATATCTACCTCTCGTAGACAGGGCTTGGAAGTACAGGTGACGGAAAGCCCATGCATCCACTCGTCTCGTTTTAAAAATTGGAACTGAACTAACATGGCGTGGGAGAGCAGTTCTCCCAGCAAACGGAGAAGAAGGCTGATTCACACCAATCAGCAAAAAACAAGTCAGGAAGCATTGATTAGGGCCAATCAAAAACAAGCGTTAGATCCAAGTCATTGCTGCGTGACTAACGAAAACCTGGATAGATAACGATAAAAATCCAAAGCAAAATCCAAGCGGAACACGCTCAAAGAGTCTAAAACCAACCAAAGAGAATGAGCTAAAGAGAACACACAGAAAGAAAACAAAACGGAGACTAAGAAAAAATAAAAGGGGAGAAAATAAAAATAAAAATGGAACAGCAACTAGGCTGTTACACACCAACATTTTTTTTTGTTGAATCAACACAACAAACGGTGTTGATTTCGGTGATTCAACGGATGTGTTGTCAGTTCTGATTCAACACAATGAAGAGTGCCATGTTACCACTATCACAATATTCAATCACCGTCTTTCTTACAACATACTGCGTTGATTTAAGGTTAATGTAAAGCAGGGATCATCAACAACAGATGGCAGCACTACCTCCGTATACGTCTAATGTATTTATTATCGTTGCACGAAATTTCAATGCGTAGCTCCTACAAATTCAAGCCTAGAGAGTTCTAACTTTCAGGGAAGAAAGTTCATAACTAATTCAATAGTTTGATCAATGCTGTCTTTTTATTTTCGTTTTTATTCATTGTTGAAATAGCTTTATTGTTATAGGTTTTTGATATTCACAACAACAATCAAGCTCTTTCAACAATGAAGAAAAACGACAATAAAAATCGGCATTGATCAAACTCTTTAATTGCTAATGATTTTTTTTCCCCTGAATGTTTGAACTCTCTATAGGCTTGAATTTGTAGGAACTATATTGAAATTTCGTGGAACGATAAAAATACATTAGAGACCCGATCAGTTGGGCGCCTTCGTTTCGGTGCTACCGGTTCGGCGCCGCCGGTTCGGAGCAGTAACGTTTCGGCGCCGTACGTTTCGGCGCCAGAGCTTTACCTAAGAATCACACCAGGAAACTATTGTATTAAAGAGGTATTAAAAACTTGGTCCATAAGATGCGACAGACGTAGTGTTTTAAAAAAACGGGAAAAATTGGTCACCGGAAAAAAAACAGAAAAAAAACGTTTGTTTTTATTCAATTTTTCGTGCTACTTAGGAAAAGAACGTTTTTTTTACTTTTACGGGGTCCCTATGTTTTCTGGGTCTGAGACAAAGATGCCTAAGGGCCAGAAGGGAACAGAACGTTTCTCTCATGTACAAGGGTGCTAATTACATAGACCCCTGCATTCCTAATGTAAATTGCAAGTGTTTTGTACATTTTTTAACATAAGATCATCCGATTGAATGCATTAGGTGTGTTAAGTAGTGGATATTAGAGATGAAAAGGAAAAAAAAATCCTGTTTTTTTTAACTTCTGTTTTTTTTTCGGCCTTTAAAACACTATATAGAACAGATCCAGGGGCTGCTTTCATGGAAGAGATGCAATGAGACGTTTATACTTCAGTAAGTAATTGAAAAATATAATATTTTTATTTAAATGATTTTAATTATGAAGTGTTTTTTTAGGCGGAAAATGAATTTTCTTATTTATTTACAACATAAACAGGCAGAGCTAAAGCAGGGACGTAACTAGTGAGGAACAGAGAAACAGTATTCAGGAGCGCTACTCGTAATTTCGTAGTGGCGCAATTTCGCAATTCATTATTTTATATTCAAAGAAAATAAGTTTCATATTTAATTACAATGCATTCTGCATACCTTTGGAACAATTTATATATACATATAAAACAGATAGGAACGTCATGTTAAACTGCAAGGTTCGAGGTCGAGGTTCAAGTCCGACAGCGAAGTCGAGGTTGAAGTCTAATCTCAGGTCGAGGTTAGACTACCATTTTAACTAATTTCTCTATTTATATTACGAATGGAACCTCCAAATCCTTAGCACCCTTGTACACGGTAGAAACATCCTGTCCTCTTGTGGCCCTTAGGCATATTTGGCTCAGACAGGATACTTTAATAATGCTCCAAAACTTTGGCAAATTCAGTCCGAATACTCTTTTTTGTCTAAATTTATGTTTTGAACATGAACGAACTATCTTTGTAACTAATTTGTCTATTTATATTACGAATGCAACCTCCATCTCATTAGCACCCTTGTACACAAGAGAAACTTCTTGTCCTCTTGTGGCCCTTAGGCATCTTTAGCTCAAACCGTGAAAACAAATAATGCTTCAAAACTTTGTCAGAAGCAGCCCCAAAAAGTGACTTTATTGACGATTTTCTATTCATCTCGAATATTCACTACTTAGCACACCTTATGTATTTCTTATTTAGGTTTAGCAAAAGTAAAAGTTCTTACGTTAAAAATGTACAAAAAAACTTTATATTTAAATTAGAAAAGCAATATATCTTATTGGCGCCCTTGTACATAACAGACAAGTTTCAGACACTCAAGTCATTTACGCATCTTTGGCTCAGACCGTGCAAAATAAATAATGCTTCAAAACTGTTAGAAGCAGAGTACAAGAAGTAATGTTTTAAGTACTTCATTGATCATCAATTGTCGTCAGTGAACAGTGAAAGTATAAAGTACATTACTATGTCATAAGGTATGTTAATAATTTCCGTTTTCCTCACTTTGGCGCCGAACTGAACCGGCGCCGAAACGGTACCGCCAAAACGTAGCCTGCGCCAAAATGGTGGCGCCGAAACGGCGGCGCCAAAACGGAGGCGCCGAAACGTAGCGGACCCAATACATTAGACTATACGGAGATAGTGCTGCCATCTTTTGTTGGAGATCGTTGCTTTACATTAACCTTAACAGAAAAAAAGGGTCGTGGTCACGCTGATATACACCGAGAAGTGTTAAATTAACATAGCCATTTTTCGCAGTATGTTATCAACTAGAGCAAACGAGGCTCGAATATTATATCCCCATCCCCAGATCTCATCTTGGAGTCTTAGGATGTGAACACAGCCGGATCGCCAGTTGGAAAAGTGTTCATCACTGTTTATTTGTTAAAATTATTGATATGTTGAAAATATGGGTGAGAGTTTACTACGTATAATACGGGACAACAACTGATAATACAGGACGTGTAAATTTCAAATAAAATACGCGACACCTCGTATTATACGGGACAGGTGGCAACCCTATCGATCAGTCAGCCTTATTGAGTTCTTCCTAAGTTTTATCTCGGTTCCACCAGGCGAATGGATGAAACTGAATATAAACCGCCTTTGACTTGAAAGTTGTGCTCCAAGGTTGTGCTCGATGGCGAGGAATGTCATTCCTAAGACTTGGTACAAGCTTAAGCCGTAGATGCCAGAATAGCTCAGCTATGAATTATTATATACAGCAATTGTCTTTTCCTGGTCTCCAAACTTTATGAAATATATATGTATATAATTTTATCGTTATGAGGGTTAATTTTTTGTAAATATTGGAGCGCACGTAAAAGATACGCAAAGTTCTGTCAAGAGATGTCACTGTGAAACCTTATTTATTAGTTTCTTTATTATTTTTATGCTCACTTGATACTACAAACAGAATTTAAAAAGTTCTTTGTTTTCTAATAAACAAAATCTTTTTCATTGCTTTTAGTCCTGTAAAATATACTTTCGAGACAAATGCCCTTTTTATCTTATTTTGCACTGTAAATTTACAGTACGTTTTTCTCAAAATAATTTTGGATAAATTTGGGCAAAGCAAAGTTTGGGTGGTGATCAGTTTTAGATTGTTATTACTACATGAAGTAAATACTGTAGAATTATGCTCCTAACTTCACTAAGGTGCTTCAAAGTACCACATGGTGTGAATATGGCGGTGTAGGCACCCTTCCTGTACCATCAAATATCTCGACGCAGTATAAAAGGTATAGTGGAGCCTGTCTCCCATGTTTTTCGCCTCCGGTCCGCAAGAGAACTTCGTCTGCATATTCCTTACGGGGTAATCCACTGAAAAGCTCTCTGACAGCGCTAATGTATACGAGGGTTAGCGCCTTCATTAAGTGTTAATGAATGTAATTAAGACGCTAAAGCTCGGTAAGATTTCATTAAACTCGCTCCTGGTGTTTGCTTCTCTTCAGTTTTCCTCTACCAGGGCGCCCTCTACGAATTTTTTTTCGGGGGTTGGAGTGGGGGTTGGATGGAGAAGGGTTCCTTTATCCATTCTTCAGAGTGTGCTCGTCCGCTTCTCTGCGTTTCGTTGGGAACAGTTTTGCACGGCCCTTTCTGTTTTCCTTCTTTCATATTCCGCGGCCCAGCCCAGCAAAAGAGGGAACTCTCTCTCTTTCTCACTCTCTCTCTCTCTCTCTGACTCTCCTAGCTTGAAATCCCGGCTTCATTTACAACAAAAGGATTCTGTAGAGCACACAAAAGACATTTAAACTCATTATCTAAGTTACACTGGAGCAATTTTGATTATAAACATAATCAACGTTCCTATCCCTTTGCTTTTAATATAAATCAATCATTATTATGTTTAGATAAGCTTATTTCTTTTTCTTTTTGAGGGGTGTCATTGTTAATTAATATTGCTTCTCTTGTATACTGTTCTTGTATATCTAAAGACTTCTTTAAATGCTTTTTTTCTTCTTCTAAAATGTAAGAAAAAGGTGTCTTCCCGTTCTGCCTAATCTTTTGAGATAGGGAATTTTATGTAGTGAGGGATTTTTTTAAGGGAAATATAATTCCGAACTGCACGTCTCCTAGCGTGTTTTCATGCACATCGGAACCCATATTTTCTAACGGCTATATTAAACTGTTTAGTACTTGTAACAAATTCTGTTGAATAACTATTTCTGCAAGTTTCGTAATAAATTTAGGATGTTATTCTACGTGTTCTTCCCGGAAAACTGACTAGGATACAGTTCTGTTATTAGCAGTATTACTCACATGCACTTTCGTAAAGATGAATGTGATTTAAAATCCGAAAAGAAGAAGTAAATAGTATCGAAAATGAAAATGATGCAGTATATCCGAGCAAACACACCAGAGCTGCAAAAAGTTCAGCCAAGTTCGTCACCCCCCCCCCCAAAAAAAAAAGGTGAAATGGAGGTTGGGTGAGCCAAATTCCTTGGCGACAGCATGTAAGAGGAACATAGGAAGTTTGGTGCGAGGGTGCAAGTGTGATGATCTTCAAGCCATAAGGCTGGTGGTGACCCTAAAACCCACCACACCCACAACCACCAACCCTAAGGCTCGAACATCATGAACCTTGCCATCTCGCGTCAACTTCCAATGTTCCTCTTACATGCAGTCGCTAAAGAACTTGGCTCATCCATCCTCCATTTCACAACTTTTCGTAGATAACAATCTTGGCTGATTTTTTTTTTTTTTTGCACCTCTGGTGCTTTTGCTCGGATTTCACAGCTTTCTGTACGTGTATAATATATACTGGCTTTACTTCTGTGGGGGCACTGCCCCCAGACCACCGTGGCGTGGCGGCCTGCCTGAGCCCATAACTTTGGGGTTTTGGGGGGCTGCGCCCCCTTTATCGTAACCAGACTCTCCAGGGGACTGCGCCCTCATGGTACATATCTGCCACAAAACACCCCACGCACCCCCGGAGAGGCTGCCTCATTTATTGGAACCAACTCGTAATTGTACACCTTTATACCAAATTACGTTTCTCTAGCTTCAATTTTTTGGAAACTGGGCTTTTGGGTGGCTATTTTGGATTAAAGAAGGCGTCTTTTTAAAACGTTTTCTTATATTGTCGTGACCTACTCGTGATGGTACACCTTCATGCTAAAATTCATTTATCTAGCTCGAACGTTGTAGAAAATGGTTTGGGGGAGGCCATTCTGAATCCAAGATGACGACTTTTCAAAAACGTCGGAATTTTTCCTTTACCTACTTTTTATCCTCGACCATCATGGTAAATTTCATGTTTCTAGTTTCTTGCGAACGCTCTAAACCATTTGATGAGTGAGTGAGTAAGTGGGTGAATGAATCAGTGAGCCTAAAATACGGAGATTTCAGGGGTCCACAACTCGAATATGCTTGAAGCTACGAATATGAAATTTTGCACCCTTGCACATATTTGCCATATCTCCTTAACTTCGGAAGCTCATGTTCCTATATTTTTTCTTACGGAGCCTTGAAATCTCTGATTTTGCTATAAACTCTTGTTCCTGTATAACATGCTTCTGGCAGTGCTGACGTTTTGTGACGTAGAACTCGGCTGCATGCACTGTCGTGGATGCTGATACTACAAATGGACCATGTGAAATATTCTCTTCTTTATAGAGTGTAGGTTTATTATTGCCATGGACCTAAGAAATAACACAGGACATACGAATTCGTGATTGGAAGCAAAATACCCAAATAACCCGAGTATTTCGTGAGTTCAAAAGCTCATTTTCACAAATTGATGATAACTTTCTATCTATTTCCTGTGATTTTTTTAATGTTTAAATTTTTTGCGAGTCACGAAATTCTATTGTTTCTAGTCATTGTATTACATTGCAGAAAAATATCTTTATTGAATTATTAACTTTTGTAAATTTTACATTATTCTCTGTTAACTTCAATAGTGTTCTAATTTTGTCTAAAATTACACTAATTTTACAGACAATGTTAATTTCGGGTGGTCTGAATCCCCCGGACCCTTAAATACGTCCATGCAAAGTCACTTACATCAACACAGGGTTTCCGCCAGGATTTTCAGTTTCGTGGGGGGGCAGACGGGGCGGGGGAATAAAATGAAAAATTGGGGGGGGGGGGCGGTAGGTGAAGTTTTGCGCGGTTTCTATCGATTTTTTTTCACCGAAAAATTTAATGGTTAGGGGGTGTTGTCGAGAATTTGAGGGGATGGCACCTCCCATAGGGGAAATACGGCAGAATTACTGCTAACACACAGAAGAACTGTTGGTATGGAAACAGAGTTTTTAGTGATAAGTCATACAGAGGAAATTTGCACAAAACGGGGATATGTTATTTACTTTACTGTAGAGTATATAGGCTAGTAAGCAACTAACCGCATTTGTTTGGGGGGTGGGGGAGGGGGCGGTAAGTATGAAACTTTTATCCTCCTACTACACAGATATATATTTATCTGTTTCTCCTGGAAATTTCATTTTTCAAAAGGAGTATTTTTTTCTTTATTTTTTTTTGTCTAACCGGTATGACAAAATGTGATAGTTAATTAAATCAACAGCAAATTCCATTACACACCGAAAATCATTGTCATAAATCTATAATCTATATTTCCGAGTGCGCAAGCTATGATTTTAAAAAAAAAGTCATTGATGACCTTTCGGCATCTTTAGTTCAGGCCGGGATAGAGTAGGTAGAGGATGGGGAAGGAATTGGCCAGGTCGTTATTTAAGGCACCATCCCGGCATTCTCTAGTGAAACTGAAGGAAACACTGGAAAAACTCAGTCAGAATGGTCGGCTGTGGGGTTCGAACAGACGTACCTACCCATTGCCGATCCGAAGCCCGCGATGTTGGTACGGGGGCTGGGTGGAGAAGGTATGAGAGCAGTAATAATGATATAGGAAGATAAGATTTCAACAAATAATCCACTGCTAAAGATAGATGAATAACGTAATTTTTGTTTTGATCATTAAAAACGGTAGTCCTTCGAGTGACGCTAACAAAGGAGTCTGTATGCGGCACTCACAATATAGACAGCTAGTTTCGGATCTAGCGAACTGTAAAACCGATTTTGATGCTTGAACTTGCATTTGAAAGCCCTTTGCCATCCTAAGACACAGAAAAAAAAATTGGGTCGGTAGGACCTCCCTGGGACCCCCTAGACCGGTTCGAAGAAAATAATCAGAATTTCACATTTCTGATGATACCACTGATCCCAGATAATATAGGCAGCCGAAACTTCGGGATCGTAATCTACGCTTTAATACCTTCCAAACGGTGTATCACACGTCAAAATCGATGGGTTCAGAAGTTATTACTTTTTTTTTATCGCAATCACAGAATTTTCAAAAATGATAGAAAAGTGTGTTTGTCATTCTGTCTGTCTTTTTGTTTTAGCCCAAAATGGTTGGTACCAGTGGGTTTTGGGGATCAATTGCGGGCCTCATAGAGGTAAATTGATGCTTATTTTTTAAATAAGAGTTACCATTTTCGAGATACGGAGCCTACCATGATCTTATGTATGAAGACAATACACTATTTTAACAGACAGCGTTACAAAATATGTGATATTAGTATAAAAGCCTTTCGGGGTATAGGGAAGAGTGACGCAAGAATTCTACTCACAAAAGAAGTGATATCCATTTCGAGAGTGATTTTCTTTCTGTCACTATGGGGGAAGGGAGAATACTAAATCTATTAATTTTATTACAAAGGAAACACTTCCACCTTAGTGACACAAAGAAAATCACTCGGAAAATGGATATCATTGTCGAGTAGAATTCTTGCGTCACTCTTCCCTTTTACCCTGAAAGGGTTTTTATACTGATAAGTTATACAAGAATTACAAAATGGTTTTGTACATTTCCAAAACAATGCATCTTTCTATCGTTATATAAAGGCATTTATAATTGTTTCAGAAACCACCTACTTAGAATCTCGATATAAATAGCAAGCCATATTTTGTCCTACTTTCTAAGTTTTAAGATTTCAACATGGTTCTACTCAGGCAGATTTACATGGTCAAATAAACTACCACGATATTACACCAAAACAGCTGTAAAATATGATAAAGGTTCTTATATTTTGGAGTCCAGGTTTAACATATAAACATACGAGGAACAAATTTGATGTGAAAATAAATCGACGCATAGAAAGATCCTATTTTTTTTTTTTTAAGAAAACAAAATGCACTCGGAAGCACGCTTCCATGAAATTATCACTCCAATTGATGAAACTGCCTTTATGATATATCATTAAATAGACCCTAACTAAATTCCTACCCGCTTTATGGCGCCGTGGTCCAACCTGGGAGCGTACACCTCGCCATTTTGTAAAACTTTCACCTACACTGTCATGACATTTTGTTTCCCAAGTTGACATCTCCGTTACGAAAATAAGTCTGTGTTATTAGCATACTGACAGAGTTTCGAGCACAATGAACTATATAGAATGTAAGTACTAAGAAGTCGCCAAAGGAACAGTTTCGGTATAGGGTAACAACTCTGTGTAGCAAAGCAAACCACACACCGCTTACCAACATACACAAAAAAGATAAAAATGACAACACTGTAGCTTTAACTCTTCTCTGATGGACCTTCTCAAGTCAACAAAACAATTCCATGCGCTTCGCTATAGGTTATAGGACGTGACATTTCTCCCTGCTCCGGTAGAAGTTTGTTCACAGTTCCGGTTCCTTTCACCGAAGCAGTTTCACTGTTCCGTGACATGTCACAGTGTATGCTGTAAATGCCATTTGGAAATCGCCCTCCAGCAGCTGCCTCAATGGTTTATGATAGAGCATCGACATGCCGCATGGGAGGTCTGGGTTCCATCCCCACGCAGGATAACTTTATTTCTTCTTTTAAAAAAAAACATAGACGTAAATGGCTATGTTAGTGATTAAAAATTAATTACTAATAATTATACGTATTTTTAACATTTTAACTCACTTACCCTGGATACCATTACCCTGTAGGATACCTTTCTTCATTTTTTCCCATTAAAACATTCCCCAATACTCACTTAAGTTACTAAACGTTTTCTTGCGATTTTATACGCATGTTCACAACATTTTATCACATTTCGAAATTATAAATGCTGAGAGAGCGAAAGCGGGTTAGCGGTCTGGTTAGATTATTTCATTGTCAGAGATTGAAAGACTTGTTCTTCTCCACTTCACCAAGAACCCCTCCCCCCCTACGTGATTTTTGCCTTCTTCCTTATCTATTTTATTATGTATTATGGCAGCACATTATTGGAGAAATAAACTGGAACTGTGACAGACTGGCACACTTTAGCTAGGTATTCGGTTCCTGATTCCGGGACTCTTTACTCTCGCTAGATGCTCACCTTTCTGACGTTTGAAGAGTGTTCTATCCTACTTCCTGTTTCTTACCCTGCCATCCCAGATCCAAACTTTCCAAAAGCAGACTATAGATGTCACTAATTTTACTGGAATATTGTTAACTAATAAATATGAATCTAGACAAGACAGATGCATTACTAAACTACAAATATTTTAGAAAGTAAGTAGTGTTTACATACCTCATGTATATCTTCTTGGTAAAGAGAAAAAATAACATAAAACTAGGAAATTCTCCCACACACGTTATATGTAGAAGGGTAAGTTCTCATGACTTCAGCTTCTCTACTTATGCTACCGTAAAATTGTACTCATGTAAATTTCAAGAGATGTCAAGTAAATTTCCCTAACTGAAGTTTTAAGCTAGACTCTTTGGTCTGTGGATGGAAAGAAAATGGAAAGAAAATGTTATGGGCCGGAAGTCACATTCACTGAGTTGAGGGGCCAATTGGTGATAGTAGATGGTGGGTCGTGGATCAAGCTTGGGTCACACTATGTATGGTGGTTGTAGGTAGATCGTGGTTTAAGAATGAGACCGTGTGGTCGTTGAAATTGTCACTATGTATAACATTTGCTTTACAAACGCATAAAACGTGACCGTTTCCAAATTTCGTCACGACCTGAAGGTGTAATTCAACACAGAAACAAAAATATAATATTTCCATCCACTGTGCCGAACGCACAATTACAACAGAGTTTCGATTTTGAATTATGCTAAAGATTGGAGCAAATGGTTCTTACTTCGCCCAGATTGCTTTACACGACTTAATATCTATATTACACAAAGTAATTCTATGCACTCTTACCAGCATCATTCAAGGCCTTTGGTTTCGTTTCTAATTTCGATAATGTACAGTGGCATCACTAATTGAAATATGCATTGTGGCCTATTGCTAGGAAATGTAATGTGAAATATGTGGAAAGATAAATACCTTCTGTCAGGATGGAAGAGGATAATCACACATGTGAGATTTGTACCGCCGATGCGTGATCAACAACTAAATAACAGCATACAGGTTGACCAATATATTTTCGTATTAAACTATTTGAATATACAGGCATGAAAAATGTTATTTAATAAACGAGCTTACAACACAATAACAGGAACACTCAATATTAATATACGTATGAGTATAACTCCATTACAAATTCGGATTGTAAGTATATATATAAAAAAGGTTTAGTTACTTTCCATTTCGTACAGTTTCTCTTTTATTTAGTTTCGATCTTTTTTTTTCACAAGCGCTTGTGTAGGAAAACACTTATGGTAGCTACCTTTATCAACCAATACTCACTTGTTCAACACTATTTTCACCATAATAGCTTCTTTCCTTCAGCAACGCTTGAATTCAGAGGGGGGGGGGGGAGGAGGAGGGGGAGAAGATTTCAGAATAAAGAAGAAAATCCTGGATGTGCTATCCCACGGAGGAAGTTCATTGATGAAACAACCCTACTTCTTCCGAAATAAACAACAAACAAATAAAAAAAATAAGTCAATGGCAAACTTCGTTTACTTCACCTTGCCATTAAAGTTAAACACATCTTCCCTGGCAAAGTCAAAGGATACTAGGCTAAAGTGTGTCTGGTTCACATTTTCACACCGGTTATTTTGTTCCTTTTTTCAATGAAATCAAAATAATGAAATAACACCAAGTAATGAACTGAATGGTATCGATGAACATTCCAGTAAATGTTCCTCTCAACTGGCAACACACGAGTTACGTTCTTTTCACTTTGTAGTAAAAGTAGTAAATGGTAGTATATGGATGCATGTGGTTATTTTTAAATTGGTGGTATTTAGAGTAAACTGGTGGATGGAATTGGGAGGGTCAATTTGGGTATAATTGATTCTGTTTCCTTTAGTAATATTTTCCGAGGGAAACTAATTGGGAATCTTTTCTTTTCACTTTTATGAAGATATTGTTTAAAAAAGATATTCTGAATTTGGATGGTATAATACCTAATTAGTGAAACAAACGATTAAAGATTAAAGTGCTTTATTCGCATGATTATATAATATCTCAGTAATACTCATAAATACAAATGTGTGACAAGAAAGGTCGAGACATGTTGACATGAAATTATTTAAAATACCCACTGATTAAGTCTCTAAATTGAGTATCAGAGTGATAGAGCTTATGACATTTCTATGCGCAGTATCATTGTTAAAATCGTAAATTTGTGTTTAATTTGCTTTTACAAGAGTCCTCCTAAGACCTTGTGTTATTCGTAGTTCGCTGCGAAAAATATATTGATTTAATCTTTTGTATGGTGATATGGCCGTTAGTCTAAATTATCGAAACGTGTTGAAAATTTGAGAGAGAAAGGAAGGCCTGGAATAAGTTATTTACATGCAAACTATTTTAGGTTTACTTTTGTTTAACAATTTGCCATTAGTCGAGTAGAGGAAACCTTTCGATGCTCTAGTTAGATGGTCTTATAAAATATTCATCTTAGAGAAACCTTTTCGATGTGAATACTCGCACTTCCATTAAGTACTTATAAGTCAATGGTCCACGAGAGACCTTTTAGATGTGAATCGAAAGGTAAAGAAGTAAAGACATCATATCGAAAGAGAGACCATTTAGCTGCAAACAGTTTCGTAACTAATGATCACAGGTATATCACAGTACAGCGAGAGACCTTTTAGTTGCGAAACAAGGTTATTGATTCAGCATACTATATCGATTCAGATTATTGCTTGCGTATTATATACCAGTAGAAAAAAACCTTTTGCATGCGAAACAAACGAAAGGGCCAAACAGATAATTTATTCTCTTGTATCAAATTTGTTGACACATAAGTGAGCTGTGTTTATTACTAAACCGGATAGGTATTGGCAAGATGTTATATCAGTAGTAGTGACATTATTCTTACATATTATCACGTACTTAATTCTCATTAATTACATAAGGTGTCACTGCTTATAAAAAGAATTCACAGTTCCCAATAAACAAAACAACAACACCATAACATTACAAGTTATATTCCTTTAAGTTAGGGTAAGCAACACTTCTGTTTCCTTACTAAGAGGACAGAAATAATGAAGTAGTAAAAGCAGTGAGCTGATCGCGTACGGGAATTGAAAGTCACTTCGACCCCTTCAACGTGAGGTCTATGCGCTGGAGAGTAATTCACAGTTGTCCCGTTCACGCAAACTGCGCTGGTTAAACCATGACTGTTACGTCTTAGTTCTGGAAAGTTTAATGACAACACTTTAAAATTGAGAAGGTTCCACATTTATAATGTCACAATGAGAGTTCATAACAAGAACACGTTATGAGCAAAATGCTTATATGCTTTCAATAGTAAGAAAGGAAAATGTACACTTTCGTCCAAGTTGGGTGACGGTTTCCCTCAGCAAGAACTTCTGTCGTGGCAACGGTAGTATATATCCATCCGCGCGTAAAGATTGCTTGACACCTCGCAAGTGCAGTCCAAGTAGCGAAAGACAAAATACTCCACTTTTAAATATTGTTTATTTGGCAGTGTGGGTTGCGAAATACTACGAAATTCTTCCATTAACAAATTGGCTAACGTTCCACAGAATTGGGATAAGGAAGTATGTGGTTTGCACTCAAATCGTGAAAATGTTCTCAGAGAGTTCCAACTGCTTAAACAGCGTTGTTTTCGAGGAAGTTCGACGTCACTACACATTGGTCCAAAATAAAATAGGACGACACTTTCCTGTCACATAAAACAACTTCATGGCAGTATAAGAACGGTAATGTTCCCACATAGTGCTGATGTAAGATCACGAACTAACTTACGTTCCTTCCCGCAAATTTTCGGAGACGACGAACACAAATTTGACTACACGTGTGTCGGTGAGGTTCTGTTCTACACTCGGGCAAATCACTATGTTAAAAAGCGACCTTTTTCCCATAATGCATTGCACATACAGTCTGACAAAAGTCACGTAATGCGTGTTAAGTTCATACATACAGAAATGAACATACAAAAATCAACCTTACGGACACTTCTACGATACAAAGAATAGTCACAGGATATAATACAGAAAGTAAAAGCTATTTCCAAAAAAGGTAATGTGTATTAAAATCAAACGTAATATGAGGGGTTCGAGAGTACACTTGTCGTCTATATTCTCCGCATATCGGGAAACTCACGCCAAAACCAAGCGAATTAGAAATCTTATTAACTCTCACAAAAATAATAATTACACAAAATATTCATCGTTAGTAGTAAAACATGATTAAAAAAAGGTTTTCATCCCACTTTTCATTTTCAAACCAAATATAT